>JAQFZW010001918.1:0-21477 GCA_034687055.1 Heteromurus nitidus
AAAGGGCTGGCGACTTCCGTCGCCATAGATTGCCCAGCGAGACCTGACGGTCTCGCAAAATCTAGACGAATCAAAAACTAGCTGACGATGAGTTTGATGTGGCTCCTCTGCCTGCAAAAAGGAAAATATGGGAGACGAGAAACCACAAGAAAATAAAGATTTTTTATGGCTCGGTTCCTTTCTCACTCTTTCAGGATGAGGGCACACATATTCCATCCATATTCTGATGAATTTCCCCGCTCAAGGTGGCCTGAGATAAAACTATCAAAAAAATGTTGGTGCCACAGAGCCACAGAGCTTCGTTCCTTGGCTGTGTCAGTATGAGCAATGATTTCCATCGTTTATGTATAACTTCCTATTGCCATTTCCCCTGACGATTGTATGCACTAAAGTGTAAGTCCACCATCATTGCTTCTTCCCTAACTTTCTCTCTACCACTAACCGACAAAAAAAGTGAACAGAGAGAGAGAGAGGAGACGAGGAGCAACTGAAAAACGAAATAAGATCCGCAACGTCGATATCACACATACTATATAATACGTCTGATGCCATAACATCAAGAATTGTTTGGTGGAGCCTTCCGGTCCGTTCTTCTCAAAGAAAAATCGACTGCCATTATGGACGCCCTCCGACTGGTAATTTATCTTTTATTTTCTTCCTTTTCCAGTCTCTATGAAAAAAGAGAGTGCGTACTTTTTCCTTGCCATCCATGCTCCAAACATGGACATGTACCTCCATAGTCATATATGGCTTCTTAGTATAAAGAACTGAGTTAACACAATATTATTCGCCCTACTTGAAACTTAGACGATCACTTGCAGCCAGCAAGCTAATGACTAAAAATACATATAGGGAAAAGGGAAAATGTTACAACCTTAGCGAGTCAAAACACACTAGTGTCTTAAAACTCCTAGTTTCCGTCATATTTCAAGAAATATTTTCGACGAGAAAAGGGGAGAAAAGACTTGAGGTAGATATGCGTCGCCTCTCTCTCTCTCTGAGATTGTAAAAAATGGGGAGATTCCGATTCTTCGTGACCACCCATGACTTCATGGCATTTGTCTATGTATAGATGTACGTATGCATAGGAAGGACGATGTCCTACAGGGTGAAAAGTTTGCACACAGTCAGACAGTACATATTAGATAGATCATTTTGCGCTTTTCCAACATTTCGAGTAGAATGAAAAATGCCGATTAGAAGAAGTGATAATGATATAAAAAGGCGATAAGAGAAAGGGGTAAAAATGTTCGCTAGTTTTGCTTTCACCAAAAGAAATCAGATTGGTATACATAGATTTTTTACATTTTAAATATTTAAAGTTCACCAAGAGGGGAATCGTGAGTGCATATATACATACATTCATTTAAAAAACTAAACTAATGCAAGGTCTAGTCAGATTTGTACACATTTTTTTGAGAGAAAGTGATCATTTCCTCGGAACGAACTTTCTACTCGAGCTCAATAAAAATGTTTATAAATATATACATGATTTATACGAGCATGAGATGTGCTCTGGATGTCACCCCCACAGAAATATGTTCCATTAACGTTTTTTCTATTTTCAATCCCATCCATTATACTCTTTCCTCGATAACAAAGTAATAGAACCCCAACAACACGTTCGTGCTGTTAGTGAGAAAAGTGAAAAGAAATTGGTTGCACACTCACACACACACTAACACACTTATATACCTCAAACGCGTACATAACGAAACCTTACACTCATATAAGCACCATATATACATATAGCTTATATCGAAAATGGAACATGAACAGAAAAAAAATCATGCAGAACTTTTTTTCTTTGGGTGGTCGTCTTCATCTTCACTCTTCTTTTTTATATGTACTTTATTCTTTTTTTCAGCCCTTTTATTCTCCCATTTTTAGTTTTCATGTGCGCTATATGCTTGGGTGGAAAAGTACTATATGCTCACACAGGGACGACTTAAAAGTGCTTTCTTTCTCCATCAAGACTACACATTGTTCATACACACACACACACAACTCTCTCCTTCCATATCCTCCTTTAATTCTACTTTCACCCCGTTTCCCCATACTCTCACTTCTTCTTACACACTCAAACGTGACTCTCAAATGTTGTAAATCATCCCAAGTTTTCTCATCTTGGCGTTATGGCCATTAAAAATCATTATTGCATCACAATGGCCGTTATAAATTTACAGGTGGGATGGCTCCCTTTGTATATTATATAAATACAATAGCTCCCAGCTTTTATCCTTCCACACATCTTTTAGCGGGGTACATGTACCTTGTAGTCTGCACACTCCACACTACTTTCTTCCTCTTTCTTTCTCCTCTCTTTAATCATATCGTGTTTTTCCTCGCCGTATAAAATAAAAAAGAAAAACTCGCTTCACAAAAAGTGTATAGATGCGAGCATCTCTTCCTTGAAAGAAAGAGAAAAAAAAAGAAATGGTGTACACTCTAAGCTTTTTGTATGCACAACTACTTATCATGTACAGGGAAAGGCTTATTTTTGTCTTTTCACTTCCTTTCTCCTTCTTTTTTCTCTCGGCCGGAGAGTGTGCACACAACTCATAACACTGGATTCTAGAGAAAAAATATATGGAAAGCGGTTTACTTTTTTGAGGACAAAAAGTTATATGATGGTTCACGGAATAGAGAAAGTGAGAGAGAGAGAGACCTTTATGAGGATGCTGCATAATATGTTGTATATATGTATTGTATAACGTAGTGCATAGGTACTATGTGTGACTCGAAGTGAAAAGTGGTGATTATTATTATGAATACGTATAATGCACAATAAAGTGTTTCTTCTTTGCTTCTTTCTTTCTCCTTTTCTTGATTCACGGACACATGACCAAAAATTGTAGTAAAGCTAACGTGTAAATGTAATATTCCACTTTTTATTTCCTTTGTTCACACTTGCATTCATACATTGTATGTGTGCGGTGCGGTGTTCTTCGAGAGAGAAAAAAACGTGTGGAGCGCAAGTTGCAAGCTTCCAAGTAATATTAAATAAGAAAGGAAAACGAAGAAATGATGATCGTACTTCTTTTTTATGTTATTTAATGCTCCTGTGTATGTTGTGTTATGTGTGTGTGTATATAAATGCTATATTGTTTGTTATTGTGTATAGGTTGGAAGAAACTGGGGCTTCCTTTCTCTCTCTCTCAAAGGGAGCGTATTACGTGTTTCAGCATTCACCAAGATAAAATAAGAGACTGGAAACTTTTTTTTGGGAAGAAGAAAAAACTTGCATGCATAGATACATATGCACTCGTATGTATGTAGGTAGATATATGCATGTGTAGTGTTGTGGTATTATTTCTTAGCAAAAAAACTTTCTCCCACATGAAGCACACACTCACGAGAGATATATAACAAAACTATTATTGTATGAACTTTTATTATTGGTTACATTATATGCATAACGTAGTTTATGCATTGGAGCAGGAGAAGGTGAACGCTTATTTCAACTTTCTTCTTCTTCTTCCCTCCTCAATGGATGTTAATAGAAACTCAAAAAAATATTTGACTCTGGAAAGGGCCATGTAGCCATAAAAAGCCCTCGTACATCATCCATTTTCCCCCTTCTGTTTTCCCACGTTTTCCTTTCCTGGAGGAGGAAGAAATAAACTTGGTGATATTTTCTAAGGATGGGACATGTCTCCACACTCTCCACATAAAAGCAAAGATGGAGAGAGAGAGAGAGAGAGAGAGAGAGAGTGAGAGAAAAAATCTACGGACTGAACACTTATGACAATTGTTGGTGACAAAAAATGTTTCGTCTTCGAAGGAAAAGTATATCGCTTTGAGCGATGCATGTAGTTAAGCAATCGAACATCAAGATGATTAAAGCCTCGCCGATCTCATAAGAAATTGTGCAACTCTAACTTGTATGTACATGTATTTTCCACATATATACTATAGTTCCCTTTGTACGTGTATTCTGGTTGAACGTTGTAAATTACTGGAGAGAGGTTCTCACATGAACTCGAAACGCGTGATTTTCCTTCGGTCGAGAGCAATGAGGCAAGGAGAGAGATAAATCTGGAGAAAAAGTCTCGATACTCAGCATCAAATTAAGTAGATGGAAAGTTTGTGTTCCAGCTTGCACCACCACCGGCTTCTTTCCCGAATGGTAGTGAGTGGGTAGCCAGCACAGGCAGTGACAGTGTGGTTATATAAGTTTACTTCAGACCTAAACATATACACGTACATATATACATTTCTCAGTCATCTATTTTATTTTTTTGTACTGTGTGTAGAGATGCCAGTCGCATTATGGTGCATGCACTTTGCACACAGCTTTAGTAAACCCACCAGAGAAGTAACACCAACACAGATTTTTTGGGGAGAGAGAAGGAAAAACCATGTAGAGAGAGCATGGTTGCATGGTATAGACACTCACTCACTTTATTGGTTGGTTTTTGGGTGAGTGAGATGGTGAGATTCATTGACTCACTCAAAGTTAGCTGACAAGCTACGCGGCAAAGGCTGTGTGGTATTAATACAAAGCAGGAAAAAAGGATGTGCACACACACACAAGCAAGAGAGAAGTAAAAGTAGTGGTTGTAGCACTTGATGAAGTTCTCGCACAACATTGTCTAACCCAGCATGAATACAAGGCATATCTTTGTTGCTCCCCTGACTTTTTCTCGACTTTAGGCTCTTTTTGTTTTCACACCATCACCATCATCATCGTCAATGCCATCCTGAGGAGTGATGTTTTCCTGGTATTACATACAAAAGTCTATATGTCTACGTTCTGCATCGTGAGGACTGAGGACGGACTTTTTCTCTCTCACACACAAAATTTGCTTTGGTTCCATTTTCTCTCTTGGTTTATTTACGTTTTACGTGAAAGCACATTATGCCCTGCCATGAACAATGGTTTCTATTAATTAAAGTAAACACTCTTACTTACTTTCTGCAGGGGAATCTCGTTTCATTTCATCCCAATGATTGCGCAAACATATCTACTCTCTACATTAAGTTTCCTCTACTCACTCTCGCTTTCTCTCTCTCTAATTGTTTGCAAAATGTTGCGTCACTTTATGAACTCGAAATTTCCTTTTTGTTACAAATGAGAAACTGGCCAAGTTTTATGTAGTCCGTATATATAGGATAGGATGTTGTTATTATTGCTTGATCCAACTATGATATATTTAATCATACTTGTGTACATTGCCAGGTAGTCTGCCAAGATTGAAGGAATTTTTGTACCCTTTTGATATCTGTAAAAAATATTCAAGAGGGAAACACTTGACCGGAAAAAAATTCCTTGCTTCAAGTTTGCACTAGCTCATTTCATTACATCGTACTCACACTCACACCACCATTTCATTCTTCTCTTTATGATTAAGTGTTGGTCGGAAGATCGAGAGCAAAAAAAACTTTGTCTCAAGAATGTACATGGTCAGCCAATGGTCCGTGTAGTAGAATACATATATAGCTTTCTCCGTGGGATATATGCCTCGTGAAGTCAACATCATGCATCAGTTGTCAAAAAAGTACAGTAATCGAGAGGAGAAGAAGGAAGACGAAGGGAATGAATGAGTTACGTTACTTCATGATTTAGATACTCCTCAGCAACTAACGATCCGCAATTCCTCCACTTGCAAGAGTGGCCATAGAAGAGGAATGAATGAAATTGGACCAACTGTATCACCCACCACCACACACTATTCTCACTCCAGTCGCAGTTGGTTTTCTTTTTTCTCTCGCGCTCTCTTCTTTCATCTATCCCCATTAGCTCGAATGCAGGGGAAGCGCATGAATTCCATTTTGTTTTATGGATATGGGGAGCCACTCTGCCAAATGCGTAATCGTATTTTTGGATCATATTGCACTGATTTTTCCGTTTCATGGACGTTCAGTAAAACGATAGTGTAGTATTGAGGCAAGATTGTTTTGGGGGAATAGTAATAGAAACCGCATAGATGCTGACGAGAGCCCGATGAGTGGGGTGTGTGCATGAGTGTATATGTACGTATGTACATATGATGATTTTGAGTAAATAAGTAAGATGAGTATGAAGAGCGGAGAGCCACATCAAATTTAGGGTCATCTTGGGAGCTGTACCATTCACTACATCGTCATTTTTGATTTCCACTCATTTCCCCTATTTGAAACGGACCTCTCGGTTTGAGTTATACTACTTTTATATCTAAACTCGGCTGAAAGAAGTCACATGTTTCGTGCCCAGACATAACCGCATAAAAAGGAAGTGCACGCAGATAGTCGACTAATCGTAAGATACATATCAAATACAATGATGAAGTCGAAACAGATTTCTACACAAATTGAAGGCATGTTTCAGATATTTCATATTTTATTCTGCAAACGAAATGTTAGTCCAAAATAAGATTTCATGAGATTAGTTTTACTCATGAGCAATGAACATTTGAAACCTTCTCAATTCATAGTTATAAATTTGAATAAACAAACCCAAATAATTTGTGGTTTTGAAAAATATCGTGTCTTAACTCATGGAACATTGACTTATCAATAGTTGACTTACACGTCGATGATAACTTTTATTGATTTTCACAAGGGAATTCCATAGCACAGATACTATCTCCTCGTGTGTTGGGTGTATAACAACTGTTTTGCTACGAACATTTCTTGCGTTTCTCATCTCGTTCCTCTCATGTCGCTTCACAGTGATGCATTTTGCAAACAATGCTTATCAACAATCCACGATAATGTTTTCGACATGATTTGGTGCAAATCGGAATCCTCGTAGTTATAGTTAACACTTTATTTTGCTTACAAAGCAGCAATTTTCTTGCTGAAAGTTGTCCAAACCCACTCAGTTTTTCATGATCAAAAGACAAGAGAAAAAAAGTAGTGTCAAGCAAAAGAAGAAAAGAGATGGAACATTTTGAAAACGCTTTCCCTTTTTTCTCTCTCGAGCGAGAAACTCTTTATTTCAGCATTTTGCTTAACTTGTGTGTTGCTGATGCTGCACTGCATAATGGTGATACTTTTTTTCTCGTAGTGAAGCTAATTTGTTCTGGCATCACGAGACCACCTGAAATAAAAACCTAATGCACATACATATACACGGACAATGTTGTATTATGCGTTTAGTGAAAAAGTGTGAATGTATTTATGGCACACACACAAGCTAAAAGGATAAAAAGCTTATGCGTTTGCTATGATGAAAGCAAAGAGCGAAAACCCAAAAGAAGAAAGTCTAATGCTAACAATCTTCTTTTTTTACTAAAAGAGGAAAAGGGAGGGAGAGGAAGGAAGGGAAAAAAGTAAGAAAAACTGATAAAACCAAAAGGGAAATACTAATCTGAAAGAGCAAGGATTTGTTCTTCAGCCATGTACTTGAACAGCTCGTGGAGAAAAAAAACCAAACCACAAATACACGGAAACAAGAAATGTATATCCTACAACTGTACAAATATATCGAAAGAAATATGTCGTGCTGCTTGTTCCGTTGTTCCTATAAACAAAAATTTCCTCTCGCCATGTACAAACATAATCTGTAGATATATTACATAATGGAGAGCGAGGCGCAACCACGTATGCTCGCCACGCTTCTCTCTGGTATTTAGTAGTTTATTCTAGTTGGGAGAAGAAGAAAAGTGTGCAATCACAGACAAATCACAAACAGCGCACATTCACCCATCATGATAATCAGCAAGCGAGAGTTACAAGTTGTATTCATATCGAAGGAGAAGAACACACAATAAGAAAAGGTTTTGTGATTGTGATACTCTTTTAGGCTTTTTATACGCCGCAGCGACAGCTCTCTCCTTTTCTCTTTCTCCGAGAAACACAATCTTAAAGGAAAAGGGCGCACAGATGGGCTAGAAATAAAATTTTATATGCCTTATTCACTCTCCACTCCTCCGCTTTAGCAGGGAGAGAGAGAGAAGTGATACACTTTGGATCGGAAAAGAAAAGGAGAAAACGAGTTTTTGTAGTTTTGTGTATTCTTGTGTAATAATATAACGTCATAAGAGAAAGACGGCCAACTCGCTGCGGTGTACACTAGTGGTTCGTATCCTTGTCGGTATCAATGCTCTTGTTTTCCCTTCTCGTTCTCTCTCTCTCCTTCTCCTTTTTTCCAAGCAACCGGTGTAACCTTAACCACCCTTCCTGTGATTCTCATTCTCAATAGAAAGTAAGAAAAAACAAGACAAAGCAATAAGAACAAAAAAATGAGAAGTTGAGAGAGGTGGAAGCTTACTTTTCCTCACTGCTCCTTATTACACGTAATAACACACTTTCACTTGATGCTTTTCATATAAACAGACAGGAAATAACAAATGGAAAGTTTTACGCAACGGTTTTCCCTCTTTTGTACTGAAACATGTATGTCTAACGTTTTCACTTTTTCTCTCTTTCGCGTAGAGAGAAAGGAGAGAGAAAAAGGAAAAGTTTTTGGATAACGGGCAACAGGGAAACAATGGTTGTGTATATGTACGCCTTATACGCGTAGGCATATTATTGCCCATTCAATTTGAAGCACGTGGTATGATAGAAGCAGTGTGCTAGTGTAATGTTATATGCGGCATGCATGATGTAATATTCAATTCCCACCGTCTGATTGTTAAATTCAATGCTAATACGAGAGTAACAAGTCTCACACACAGCCTATATACATAAATAATATGATCTTTGGCGTGTGTGTATGTGTGCGCTTTGAGGGAGTAAGGAAACACGCTTCTTTTTATAAATCAAAAGGAATGAGAAGTGCTAGCGGAGGGTATAAGTAGCGCAGGAATAATAATAGATAAAAAGGATGACAGCAGCACCACTACTGACAATTTTGTTCGGGGAAAGATCATTGTGTAAAAAATATCTACGTAGTTTTTCTTTGCTCTCTTTATGAATCCTGTACTACAGTTGTTGTCAGTCACGTGGAAGTAATGTGAGCGACGTGACATGCGTGCCTTCAGGCATGCATTATCGTTTTAATAAATTATATTTTTCAACTCAACCGAACCAAACAAAACATGCTGCCCTGAAAGGCTTCTTAATTAACTTCAATCTAAACCCGGTTGTCGTTTCCGCGAACCTGACTACGGAGTATTTTCTAATTTGCTAACTATATTCTTTCAATACATTTCTGGGGAAATTGTGTAGATCTCTCTACTCTGTTCAATGTACGCATGTATACACATATATTTTATGTGTATTACAAAAGAAAAAAAAGTTGCTTCAAGGAAGGTAAGGTGACACAAGCAAACATATCATTCTCTCAAAAGAATATCGTCAAATCTACAAACACGTGCGTGTGCTCGCTTGAGGATTCAACATAGGCATTATATTGTCCGGGAGAAATCTCCTTGAAAAAGCAGGTAAACTTGTCGTGGTACTGGTATACGTCATATACCCAGATGCGACTCTAGATGTTTTCTCAAGTTCGTTGTATGATATTCTCTCCGTTCCTCCGACCGGTCTCAATACCGGGTTTGACCCAGAGCTCATCATCAAGCACAGCCTCAGCCCATGACTGCTTCCTTCATTATTTGCAGCCGCGGTGTGTGTTGGGTGTGTAGTTGTACAGAGGCTTATGTACTTATGGAATATTTTTCGTCTTCATAAATGAGGAGAGAGAGAGAGTGTGTGTGTTCCATCCACCGCTCACTCTGTCAGCACTAATTCTTCCCGTAATAAATGGTGGAGGGGAAGGTTTTTCCTCCTCTTTTTGAAAGCGAAAACACGTAAAGTGATGCACTGCTGTCACAAACACATAACTCGGAAGGAGGAGAAATCGCGCAAAAAAGGAAACGTACATACTTGTGAAGAGAGCGCGCGCGTCTCTGCCACACTACGGAAAACTCTTTATTCTTCCTTCATTCCTTAACTCTAGCCTCAAGCAATACAATACAAAGAGTAAATTTGACTTTCATTCTTTACAATTTAAGCTCCTAGCTCTCCCCAGTCATCATTCATGCAACTCGCTCTCTCTCTCTCCCTCTCTCTCTCTATCTCTCCAACTCTGAGTGGTTGCATATGTGTGAAAGCATGTGAGTTCCAAACTAGAAAGTGGTTTCGAGAAGAGAAAGTCTGTGAAAGCGTATTAAGGGGAAGAAGCAGCAAGAAAAATATTTTCTTTGCTAATGCTCAAGCAAAAACCACGAACCAGATGTTTGACAAGTCTGTGAAATTTCAAATATCGATCCATAAAGCTCCTTTGTGGCCTTGTTACGAAAATCTCATGATGTTAGTAAGAACCCACTCCAATTTCCAAATGCTGTCTGTGTCGACGTCGTCGTCGTCCTCCTCCTCGTCGACTTCGTCATTCCTCCTCCTATATATTCTTCTTCAGCTTTTACTCGAGATGTGTGTGTGTGTGTGTGCGCTTCCTAAAAACACTCAACTTACAGTAAACCACACATATACACAAAAAGATGGATATGTTTTCCACTATTCCCTTCACAACTGACACTAGTGCACACGCACACTCTCCACTTTTTTCCCTTCTCTCTTTCCATATTTTTTTCTATAATATAACAACACACGAGCAATGCAGAAACATGGTGAAAATAAATTGGCAGAAGAAAGCGACAGTATCATTCATACATGCCTTTTGTACATTCATCTTGATGCGTTTTACCAGAGCTTTCCATTCTTCCTTATAATAAATACCACTTTTCAGAAACAACACACACACACCGCACCACACCGCGAAAACCATCCAACACACACGCTCCATACTTCTCAAACTCCTTCTCTCTCCTCTCTTTATACTCTTGACAGGATTTCATATTATCATTCTCAGCTACATACGTATGAACCTTTTATATGTGTGCGCATTCCGTTGAACTTTCTCTCTCTCTCTCTCCACATAGATTTTTTTTTCATTTCAGCCTTACATAAAAGCATATATTTTTGCTCATGCTGCTTATTTAACAAAAATATCTTGAGAGCCTGGGAACCGTAGAGTGTTGCATGATGGAGTAAAAAGCTCGATCTATCTGTGTCAACTCTATCCATTTCCCAGGTCAACATCTCATTTGACAGTGAAGTGGAGGAGGGGCAAGGAGCAAGCACTATTGTAACGCTGCTCTCCCTCTCTCTCTCTCCACTGTCTCCACTGCAAAAACTCTGAGGGCGAAACAAAGGTACCAAGAGAGGAAAATCGAGAGCTCAATGACTTTCTCTCTCCTTTTTCCTCTCTTGAAATAAAAAACAAAAACTGAGAAGGAGGTCACGCTCTTAGATACCTACATCACATATATGAAACTTACAGATTTGTATGTATTATTTTTCACCATACGTGCATAATCAAAAGCTATATGACTTTGGGCCTGCAAGAGGTTGACCTAGTTGAATGCTTCTTGCATGATATCATGAAAATATATGTGTTTGCAGTACGCTGCAATGCATATACCACACACCACCACTGTCAACCATTTTTCTTGGCCATTTTATTCGTTCCGTTTTTACGAGTATGTTTTGAATAATACACGAGAGAGAGAGGGAGAATAGAGAATAAATCTGTGTATCTGCAGGAGTGCATTTTAATTTGATTATAAAAACTAGGTAGAAAATAATAATATAGAGGCATACATTCATGTGACAGAATGTGTGTGTGGGAATATTAGCTATTTTGAAAACTTACACACATCGCCCTTCCTGCCTGGCCTGGTGTTACTCTCATGCATAAAATGCACTCTCGGAGTAGTAAAAAAAAGTTTGTTTGAACGTGTCTCCAGCATTTACACTTTAGTTCACGCGACGCGACACAAACATGCTTGCAGCAAAAGAGCGCGTCGTCGTTGTTAGAATTGTTTAAGTGGGCCCAGCTTGCTCGTAAGCTGTAATTGCACGAACCTTTTTGTAATTGACAGTGTGTACATGAGGGAGATGTTGCATTATGTATTCGCAACGCTCTTAAAATGTGAAAATGGAAGACTGCGCGGATATGTATGTATGTATTCACTTTCCCCTGTTGTTGTGTATACATCAGGTTTTGTTTGCACTATTTGTGCTTGCAAACTATACACGCATAAGTGTTGAGAGTTCATTTTCCCCACGCAGAGAATGACAAAGTCTACAATAGATTTCTTGTGTTCTTCATTCAACGAAATCTATGCTTAAAAGTACATTTATACATACGTAATGATATATTTATATTTGCAATGGAAAAGGCGATTTGTAAAAGAATTATAAAAAATTTCCAGTAAAAGTGAAGTTATATATGCTATCCATTATTTAGATAATAACCAGTGGAAGAGCGAACAAAAATGAATTTTTTTTGAAACAGCACAACTTGCACTTATCCACCCATAAATTTTGAACATTTCGAATGCACGTCGAAAGTTGTATTATGCAAAGCACATAAAAATTCCAGTTGGGTATAGAGGCATATTGGCATACCCAAAAATATTGCTTTTGTATGGATTGGATATTAGGTGTGTGTGTGTGTGTGTCTTTTTAGACACGTTATGAATGGATATTTTGTGGATCGCAGGAATGGGGAAATTTCGACCAAAATACAAAATAGCCAGGGATTCAATGACTAAACATTACGAATCTGGTGGTACGGATATATATCAACCACTCAATAGTTCCAGCATTCTCAACCCTACTATTTTGGATTTTGTGTAGCCTCTTTAGCTGCGTTCGATAGGAATGTAATTACCCCCCGAAATTTATTGCATTTCCTGCATGCAAGGGATTTGATTAGTTTTTATTGTGCACGTACGTAGTCTACCACCACCACAGACTTTGCTTTGATACTAATAACAACAACAACAACTGCAAACTCTCGGAAAAAGAACTGCCACAATATTACAGCAGACACATATACTACTTGAGGACACACACTACATTAATATTCTCTAAATTCTTGCTGCAGAAATATCGGTTCCAAATCTATACACGAAGTAGCCACATTTATTGGATTCTAACTGAAGTGGTAGCACATGAAATCGGATGTATATGAGGACGACCGCAATATAGTTTGTTGGTTGATGAGAGTGAGTGTTTCAATTTGGTATCAGTTTACCTTCTCTCTCTCTCTCTCTCTCTCTCTCTCTCTCTCTCTCTCTCTGATGAACTCTGTTTAACCTTTATACTTGCTACTGTAATCGTTGTATTAAGTATTTTGCTATGACTCGAGAGAATGTCTTTCGAACACCTAACGGAACATCAACCATTCTTTATCAATATCAACCAAGTATGGTTCAAACGTGCCCTTCTTTAAAATGAGTGAATGCCATTACTGCAAGGTGTGGTACAAGCCATTTCTCGAAATGTATATGCATTTTAAGGTTTAGTCGTTAAACAAAAAAATAACTCGTTATGGGCAATAAGAGCGGTGAAAACAAGGAACGAGAACCATATTAAATTCCAGATATTTGGTGTGTACATATATACGCTTGCAAACACGAGGGAAGAGAAAATGGATTTTTATTAGAGCTGAAAAGCACAAGTAGAAAGCAGAACACATTAACAGCTCCTCTCGTTCATTGTCCTTGAGCGATTACAATACTATTAAACCCTTTACAAAAGTGGAAATAAATAAGGGGAAGAGTGTAATTTGTAATTTGCATTCATTCCTATAAAATGTGAGAAAATGAATGGTTTTTAGCGTAAAGTGCAAAACAAAATGAGTGTTACAGAGAGGAAACGAGCAGGCTGAGAAGCAGTGTATTTTTTGCACTTACACACACATACTCTCTCTCTCTCTTCATATGTTTATCCAAGTGAAAATGTGTGCCTGCCAAAGGAACAAAAAGTATCACAATTCGCAATCATAGTTGTTGTTCGTAATATTAAAATTTAGTGCATAGTATACTACTTCCGCGGTGGCAATAATAAAACGCTATTGTTTTACAGATAATTCTTGTCAAGTATATAATTTCCTTCACTTTATGTCACAGCCACTGAACCAAGCAGCTTTCTCTGTGTAGCAGTGAACTATTACTTCATATATATTTTCAAAAGGAAAAGGAGTTGAACGTGTGGAGAGGTTTGGAGTAGTTTTGAACGGAATGGCGCAGGCATCAGGCATAAGGCGTACAATATTGAAGGGAAGGAGAGAGCTCTTAAAAGTCAGTTGAAGCATAAAATTTTTGTTGTCAACTTCTCCCTGTTTATATTTATGTGCATAATTGTTCTGTGTAGATGCTGAAACGATCCTCACACACGTGAAGGAAGAAGCGCCATAAAACAGAACGGCGTTATACAGAGTATGGCAACGCTCTACCTCTCAACTTTTACATCTGCATTTTATCTTTCATCTGGATCGTAACAATATCTAATGAATGTGTGTATATTTCATTGGATTTAATGGCCAATGCCAAAGTATGGTTTTTTATAGTTCGTACTTTCCAATAGCTAGTAATGTACATGTATCAACTCTACACAAGCTTTTCATAGCGTTGGCGTTTTGGTATGAGAACTTTGTTGTGAATTAATGCAGTCTAAAAACTGTAAGAATCATAGGCTCATTCCGCAAGTAGAAAAAAACGGCCATATTATGTAGAGAGGATGAAAATGAAAAATCAAGGACATAATATATTGAACGATCAGATCCTTGCTGATCAAATATGAATTCAACATAATTTTTAAGTTTGTGTCAATAATTTTGAAAGTATTGCAAAAAAGTAAATCATCAGCATAAGTATTCCGAATAGTCTGATATATTAGTTCAGTTGCATTATTCCCGAATTAAAGGATCAGATGCTTGCCGTATATATATTGGATAAGCTTGGCATACATAATGAATCGCGCATGTATTTTGTCTTGAGTTTCATTAAATCGTATGTAATATGATGTCCCAAGTCCCGGGTACAAAGAACATGACTCACGCTTTTTTGTGACTCATCCCTCGCAAACTCCCTCATTTTCGCAGTGATTCATGGCGAATCTAAACGTTTTCCCCACGACGAGCGCCGGCTAGGAAATAGGGTAACTTCCACCTCCAAGTCAGCAAAGAAGTCGGTTGAGCGATTAGTCATCGTTTTTGCATGTTAGAAATTGCACCAAAATGCACCATCTGCACTTGCCAAATGCATGCTTTATCACGTTGTCATTGTCATTTACCCTGGCAAGTTTTTTTTGCAAGAAGAAAGTCGTTAGATTAAGTATTCAACCCTTTCCGAATACTGAGAAATGAGCCATGTGTGCACATTGCACCACGCACATATAGTTTCTGATGTAACAAGATATTAGTCTGTATCATCCACGAGCTGAAACCTCCCAACTTTCTCCTTTTGAAAAGAGTTTTGTATGATGTAATATTGTCGTAAGGTTTCACCGCTTTTACTTCCCGTTCCTTCCATTCCTCTATGCATTCCATTACGAAAGGAAAGAATTAGTGGCGAGGGCGAAGAATATTAGATATGAATGCGCGTGACATTTTCATCATCCTTTGAATTTCTTTTACCTGCAAATATATCCTCAAGTGTGCTTGTCAACCAACATATATAACTTACAAGAGTATGGAATATCTAGATCCACATATTTAGATTCCTGGAACTCCTACGACCTACTCAGACACTGGAAGAGATTTTGGACGTATGCTTTATATAAATATTTTTAAAGTAGAATAAAGAAGTTGAATGCTTCCAGCCTTCATCGTTCTACTCATACTCACCACCAAGCAAATTCCAACTCAAAAAAATTCCCTCGAACAATCCAAAAGTTGTCCATACAGAACCACACATACACACAACCTCGTCATCATCCTGGAAAATCTTGTGCTGGGGATTTAAGCAACATCAAAAACAACTTTATCCGAAAGAGAGAAAAATCTAGACGAGTACTTACTTTTACTAGCTGCAGAATGAACGGTACAAAGCTAGAAGAGAGATCAGTATAAGAATTACTCGAAACTTTTTTTTCTTCACGAGGAAAACTGTTCAATCATCCGAAGATGAAGGAATAACATAAAAATGAACGATTTTCTCCGTTCAATGTAGCTATTTACATGTACATACACACGCGTATAAATGCATATAATGTCTAAATGTTTTTTCTTCGTATGTCTACAGGAGGACGATTGTCAAAATGCGGATGTTTCTTTTATATCATAAATTAATAATGCACGCAAGCTCTTCTCACGGATCAACTGCTTCGCAAGATTCAAAGAAACTCATATTCTTTGGGAAAAAGTTAAACTTTGTGAACCACAAGAGTAGTTCTCTATGTCCTTCACTCTTCAGATGGATGGATGTATTGCTGTGAAGTCGTCGCGTAAGCTATATATATGTGCTGCTCTATGATTGTAAGCTGAAGCCCACACACACACATACGGATTCAAAAGTATACGGCTTTTATAGACTGCTACAAGGGAAGTATAAAAGGAGGAGCTATACTAGTGTAAACATGATCAAGTGCTGATTCGTTCAATCGTTTTCTCTGGTCGTTGAGTTCTTTTTTTCCGTGACGGATTCAACAACGTACACTATTCTTCACTCATCTCTTCTTTCGTGTACACTCCATCATTCATCCATCCATTTATCTGTCTATGCATCGCACCCGAGAGCGCGCCTCTCACAACCGTACTTATATTTATATATAACTTTGCCTTATGGAAGCGCGTCAAAGCTTAGATATTCCATATATACATTTAATATTGTGCGAGAGAGAGGGGTGAAGGCTTGTATGTTGTGTAAAGTAGGCAGCTTAAAATCCAGTACAACAAGAAGCAGAGAGAGAGAGAGGAAAAAATAAAAAGTGAAAAAAAACTTTTAGCTTTTTACATTCTTCTACCTTCCGACTATATAACACTTTTGTCGACATATTGTGGAAAAGCTTAAACATCGTACAAGTAAGCTCCCTTGCTGGCTGGCCGACAAAGATTATATTACTTTTCACACAGGAAGTAAATCCTTTCCCGTGAAACATTCTGTCAAAACATTACACACTGACACGACCGCCTCATGCATCATATTTCATTCCCACAGAGAGAGAGTGAATGTATTCATATGCGCGACCCACACTATCCTTATTCCACCTTATACCCATAATTCCTTACTTTTCTATATAAAAAACTTATGAATATACTTAGTTGGCTGGAACATAATAAATTGTTTTATATGACAGACGTAATAGGAATGCGTGTATGCATGTACTTCTGAACGTGTGCTACATCAATAAAACAACAATCAATCTTCACTCATGGATGTGTGGATATGGATCCGTAGGTCTTAAATGAAAAACCGCTGCTTTTAGAAGAAAAAAAAATATTCGGTTTCCACTTCTCGCCGGGGTGCATTATGTGTGGGAGACTCGTAGTTTTTATAACTGCTCAAATTGGGACAAATACTCAAGTTCCTCGATATTTATTTCTCTCGTATGCCGTCTTTTTTGGAGAAAGTTATGCTAGACTTGCATAGTTGCATATTGCTTGTGTCGTGCCAATTATAATTTGCAAAAGGTAAAATTTCGATGTATCCTGAGATTTGAAATGACACCAAAATAGTCATTCTAGCTTAGAGTATATATATCAACATTAAAAAGCAATTTATAAGCTCCATACGACATATATCCCACATAAATACAAAAATTGGGAATACAATGAACTGTGGAGTGGAGTCCACACTATTGTAACGTGTGTAGTTTCCCGTAGCCGATATATATATATATATATATCATCGCCATTCATAAACTATATTTTTCCACACTTTTAGGCGTGCTGTAAATGAACCAGAGGCAATATGCTGTCCCTTGTCCTTCCATCTTTTGCCAAACGCACATAATAGAAACTCACCACTCCAAATATCCTCTTGTCGTTTTTGTACGAAACGCTTTCAGAAGTGAAACGGACGTGAGCCTGTAACGGAACAGGACAAGATAATCCTAAATAACTTGAGACTCTGAAAATAGCATGATGCTTCGTGTATTCTCCCTCTCTCTCTGTCAAACGTAGGATTCAAACATATCGCGCGAGACATACATTTTATATCGCATTTGCTTTTTTGGGAGGAGAAGAACCACTATATAATCGTAGCCTTTGGTAAAAACCTTGTTTTGACTGGAGCAGTTGATTGAGCGAAGGAAGGAAAGGACAAGGGATATCCATGGCTTTAGTAGATATGTTCATGCATCGGCACATGGCACTACTATTTTAGATAATATTTCATTACGTAAGGTATGTGCACACACTTTCTCCTATAATATTCGTAACGAAATCTTTTTCGTCGTGGACTTATCAAATGGCTCAAGCCATGATAGAGCATACAAAAATACTTGATTCGCTCAGTTTTCAGCTTTCCCTTTTTCTCCTACATGTTTTTCATCTATCAAAAAGCGCAGTGTTCCGTCCGCCAACTCTTTCGTAATTTTCTCTCTCTTCTTCCTGAATCAGCTCGGTATGCACAAACACACATTCATCAGAGAGGAGAAAGATCTGTGTATATATACGCATACTAGAGGATTCCCAACCTAACTTATTTTCTGGTCTCAGTCAGTCAGTCACTATCAAGTTTCATAAAATGTATGTATGTGCCAATATGGTCTGTCGGGGATGTGATATGTCTGCACATAAAGTGTGTGTGTGTTCATTTTTGAAGGACAGGAGAGAGAGGACCGACCAAACCAGATCAATCTCAAGTTCTATGGACTCAATTTATCGCTGGGAATTATTACTTTGCTTTTCCTCTCTCTCTCGATCCCTCTGCTCTACTGCACCGAGAGCACTACTAGCTTTTCCCCTTGCGTTCTCTCTCTCTCGCTCCTTTTTTTCCTCTGGCTTATTTTGTGAACTAGAGTATAAGCGAATCAACGAAACTGTCTCTCCATTCTTCTTTCCCTGAAAATGTTAGCTACAAGCTTCGCTTGTTGACGTATCATCAACGATTCGAACCATTCTCACTCTCGCGCACTAAAGGATTAAGTTTCTACTTCATTTGAGACTTATCAACTAGACCATATCAACTCGAATGAAAATAAGCCTCCTGGTTTAACTCTTTCCTCCGTTTTTTTGTCACAATCCACTTTTTTGCCAGGTTTTTTTTTCAATAGGATCGAGTTATGGAATAGTGTTACAGAGTTGAAGTAAATCGAACTTAAGCAAGTGTGCAACTCAATACTCTGATGAAAATACGCTCACATGAGGGAACACACACGGTGGTCCTGTGGTACACACACAAAAAATTGTCAAAGCTGTGGATAAATTTACATTTTCCCATGGACGGTGAGTCAAATTTTAACTTACTGGTGTGTGCCATAGGTTATTGAGTCTCCAAAGAGTTTAAATTTTTCGACAAAAAATATTTGTCAAAGTGGGAATAAGAATTCGGGTTAAAGGAGAAACATAGGTCTTACTTTTTTTTGTAAGTAGGCAAGATTCACTCTCGTAAACATGTACATATACAAATACTACGTGAGCATATAATACATCGGGATGAATATTCTTCAAGCATGCATTCATACATACATACACTGCGTATAAAAATGTCCCCAGTGATAGAGTGAAGCATGGCTGTAACGTGCCATCTGAAGCAATCATAATTTAATGGTGAGGTCAGAGTCACAGATATAGAAAACAGAAATGGTATTTCAATGGTCCCAAATGTCAAAAACTGAATCCAAGTGTGCTCCGAAGCTTTTTCCTCCATGTCGTCTCCCAAATGTATTTGCTGCCTAGATCATGATTCGATTTACAGAGAATTCCCTGTTTGTGCACACTGGGACGAGCAAACATACGTTGTATAAACATGTGTGATGCACAACGATACGAGAGTTTGAGCATATAGGGATGTATATATGTTCCATGAAGAATAGATACTTTTCCTGGAGAAAATATATGTGCATCAGCATACACATAAAACTTTTGTATCTTTCCCCGATTTTTCTTCTTTTTAATATTTTCTTTCTTTACCCTTTCCCCCCGCAGTAGTTGAAGATTCTCTGCACGAAACGAGCATGGAGCGATATGAAATCGAGTTGAACGCAAAGAATAAAAAAAACTCTGTCCTTCGGAAGAAGGAATGAAGGAATAGCTTATTGACTCGGTTCATATCTAAGATTAATATAATTTTCCAAGAGTCTTCTCTCCTATCATATAAAAGCCGTCATCATTGACGAGCACAAAAGAGAGGAGAACAGTAGTGGAGTCGTAGTCAGAGACCCAGAAAGAAATGATAGGAAGCGGAGGCAAGCAGCATGAAACACATACGCATGAAAAATGTCACATTATGAATGCGAAAAAGGGACAAGGAAAAGAAAAGGGAGCACTGAGCACACGATAAGAAGACTGCCAAACGAAGAAGGAAGGCGTAGTTGAGAAGAGAGAGAGAGAGTTCGTCGTGGGCTGTGAGGAATTTCTTGACATTGTAAAATGACGAGAAACCAGCTGACACGACCAGTGGACAACAGTCTGACTTGTAAAGAGGGGGAAATAAAAAAATGAGGGGAGGATTCGAATGGACGCCTGGTTGATCGAATTCTTGATATGGTTTCACATTTTTCCCCTTTCAAACCAAACCAGCTCGGATATATACTTTCTCTGAATGTCCAAAGGGAAAGTCGGCAGAAAGAGAGAAGTGATGCAGTGGCATGGCATGACGTATCCGAGTTTGGATTCATGGACATGGACAATAGTAAAAGAGAGAGAGAGAAGGAAAATGGGATAAAAATCTAGTCTAAAGTAGAATAGATAACAATACAAGAACTCTTACTATATATTTCCTCTGACATACTTGCATATTATGAGCTTTACCGCTCCTCTACACTGCTACACTGAATCTTTTCTCCAAATTGTAGGAAACTTTGCAAACGAATGCAAAAAAATACTACCACGTTTCCAAATAAGAAGCCGGACTTTTCATTGGAAGATTACACAAGTAAGTTGAAGTGAAGGAGAGGCAGTAATGCAAACGGTCTGAACACAGGCAAGTGTAATAAGGGGACAAGGGGAGTGAATAGGACGAAACTCATATCACTCGCACTTTTTCTCCTTACAGTTGAATCCCTAATATAACAATAGTTGTCAAGGACAGATAAAAACTCGTCATCCTCAGCACTGGCATACCTTTGAATACCTACCTGCTGCATCCCTTTTCCTCCTAGGCTTCTCCTGTCTAGTGGTCTTCGTGCCGTCGTGGGGAAAGTAAAATGCTCTTGGTCTTGGTCTGGTCTGAGGCTTCAAGTTTTTTAAAGAAAATATACATGAATATCCTTGTCTCTCCGGACCTGCTTCTAATGAAATGTGTCTCGTGTGTCTTCACTTTCATTTCATCACGCGAGTCTGCTTTAGCTACTAATGTCCCTAGTTTGCTGTACATCTGACTTGGGGAATTTTTTGGGAAGGTTTTTAGGTGCTGCTTAGCTTGAGCTTAATCCACCGTTTTGTTCGTGATCGTAGAGAAGAAATAGCGAAAAAGAGCGAAGGAATGGGGGCAAGGGAGGCCATGGAAGTACAAAGGGAGAAAATCTAACTTGGTTCGCTTGATTCCTTCCTTTCAAAACCAAGGGGGTAAAAAGGCCCCAACGAACATGCTCGATAACGCCATGTTTCAAAGATATGCACTTAAAAGTAAAAAATAAATCTAAAATGATGTC
>JAQFZW010001919.1:0-21446 GCA_034687055.1 Heteromurus nitidus
GTGTTTTACTTATATAGTATATTATTATACACATGCACTTACATATCATATACGATATGTTATATTCTCGCGTAACAGAACGGCACATTCCAACCGTCGAACAGTAACTCATGGACGCTCTTCTCGACAAATACTGGTTCGAGGTTGCCCTTTTCAAGAAGAATCACCTTGGCGAGCTCGTTCATCGGCCAAGGAATATCGTGTGAAATTTTGGTCGCAGATGCCTGTGCAAATCAATTGATCGATCATTTAGCGATAGTATAACTTCACAAAAAAATGCCATGATGTTAATTGCAAAAAATATTTACCACAAACGGAGCATTGATAATTGTCATTTTGTCCTCCAGAGTAAGATTCTTGCTCAACTCCGATTGAAAGTAGTACGTAACATGCTCCTTGTATGTGATCGTGTCCTTGTCCTCATCCGTGACTAGGTCAATTTTCTTCCTCTTCTCCAGAAAAACATACGGCCCCACTTCATTGAGAATGGGCAGCTCGCCTTGCTCAACGTCCAAAGGATTCGTTACGTTAAACAGATACACTTTGAAGTAAATGGGCAACGAAGGCTGAATCCATTCCGAGTACAACTCTCCATTGTACTCTGGCGACAGCACAAATTTCTCCGAAACCTGCCACTTGATAAACCACGGCACACACAGCCAGCCAAAAATGCACGTGGCGAGGAAAGTGAGAATAAGGGAGAGAGTCACCGAGGATATTTTGAGAACCATAATTCCACTTTAATACTGTGCCATTAGACTATGCGTTCCGACTCCAACAAAGGATTTGACACGTCTCCTCTCATTTCGAACTGCGCAACCGGACCATATATTTCTGTAGTTTTCCACATTGTGTTAAACTTGTAACCTTCAGAAAGTGATGAAAATCAGTGATAACCATGTTGCTCGCAACTGGACGTAAAAACCTGATGTATATTCTCACGAGATGTCCCATATATCATGTGGATAGTGGATATTCAACTGTGAAGCTTTTTCCTGAAATGAGGTTCGTTGGTACAACTGCGGTTTGCAAGCAAAACCAATCATCATACTTTTTTTGATTTTTGAGTGAAACTGCGCTGGCATCAATCTTCATTGGAAGATTATCTCGCGTTGAATAACTTCGTCGCTTGCCCGGTGTCAAACCACAAGCCGGCAATACAAGAGATTTGTGGGTTAATGCATGGTTTATTGGGTACCTGTAACTCAGGATTTTTAATTTCAATGCTTGAACTCCATAAGCTCTGCCGTGGGATCTCAATGTGCAAAAAAAAACAACTATTAAACCATAAATACATGATTCAAGTTTTTTAATGATTTTCTCACGGCGAGGATTTACCAGAGGTAGTTCCCTCTGAAAGCTACAGCTACAGTGAGTTGAGATCGCATAATAAAAGTGTTTCTCTCGACAAACTTTATATCTTACCTACATTTTCCACAAGCATGAATGAATTTAATATGAAACAAATAAGTTTACGAATAAATATTTTTACGTGATTTCCATGTAATTTAATACATCAATATCATTTTGATTGATGTTTTTGCAATTGCAATTTATGAGAATCGTATGAATTACATCAAAACTTTGTCTGCAAACAGAAAATATGTTGATGTTAGCATATCAATATTTGTTTACGTCTTCCCGTCTGAAAATACAATGTTTTGACACAGCTTTGAATTTTCCAATGTTCAAGCCATTCAATTTTTGCGAATAAGTTGCGATCAACTTATCGTAAGTATACCCAAAGTACGCACATACAGTTATTTGAATGTCGATTGACATGTCACGGTGTATATATTTATTTTCCTTCCACTTCGTTTTATCGTGCTCATAATCCAAACAAGATTTATTTTCGTTCGGCATCATTTTATATTTTCCCGTGTTGATAATTCGGACAAGGATAATGTGGAACTAATCAAATAGTACATAATAAACACTACATAACACACTGCTAAAAGCATGGAAGAAAAACATTGAAATCCATATTTTAATTAAAGACGATAACATCTTCGGAAAATCAATAATGTCTCCACTATCCCACTTCCAACTTCGTGAGGAAAGGCGATTGTTAAAGGTGCTGTGGTATGGACTATAACGAAACCACAGACTCAAATCACAAATTTTCGCAATGAACGGAGAAAACTTGAAAATATTTATTCTTATGTGTAACATAGGGAATTTCATATATTCCATCCCATTTACATGGAACAGTGAGACACAAGCACTGCAACAATTGACAAGGGGCACAATCGCCAATAAAGGAACTCAATTTACTTTCTCCTTCCTAATTTTCTCCACCATATTAGAAATATTGCAATCAGCTCTCTTTCACCCAAGTGAAAATGACGAGTCTGATATCGCAAGAGTTTGCCGAGGTGATTTACTAACGGTTTCCATTCTGTCAGTGGTCTACTCTGCAACTTGGCGATGCAAATCTGAAAGTGTTGTTCAACTCGTGAACGGACTAATTCAATTCCACACATCTCATGAAATAGGTAAAAGATCCAGATTCAAAAAACACAATTCTGAACAAATTATCCATTTTTTGGAATAAATCATGACTATTGTTTATTACTCGTTGTAGAAATCAATAAACAAAGAACAATTTTGGATATAATAAATATTCTATTCGGCTACACATTCTACCTCACATGCATCACATTCCCGGTGATTTTCGTCTATGGACTCCACTGGAATTGGAGTTGTGGTGGCTCCCTTGTGGGCTACTTTCTCCTTCAAGAGTGTCAATGTCTCTCGACAAGATTCCCGATAATTATCCCCAAGTTGATTGTGTTTCTACTCAACCATTTCCTCTGGACGGTGATGGTGACTGTGATCTCGATTGGGATTGCAGGGGTGCAAGTACAATGCACCTTGAGTTTACGTGATTGTCTTCAAAGGTGAGTTCTGCAAAAGTACTTGCAATGTTTAATTTTTCTAAATTATCAAAATGTTTCATTTTCAGCTTTTATACCGTCTTTAATGGAAAGGAAAATGGCTCAATGAGAAAAGGCATCAATGCATATCGGAACATTCAGTTACTTGCAACACTATTGAATATTATTCAGCAGAAAACAATACTTCTGGCAATTGTTGCGGGAGCAATTTTGGTGTCATCTTATGCTGCCTTCACTCTGGTCCGATTGGAATTGAAAGTGGACAACATTGTTCCACTTGTGGTCTTTTTTCTTGCTTTTCTTGAAGGATTGTTTTGTATGGTGGTGTTGTTACAAGTGATGTCTATGTTATATAACGACTCGACCAAAATTATTCATAATTTGAGAAAGAGGCAAGTCTTGTATTGGTTTAGTGGGAAAGAGGAGAAGCTTAGAGAACGGTATTTGAATTCTTGTAGTCCTTTGAAAATCATGTTTGGTTCGGGTAACTTCGTGGAGGCGAGAACGCCCTTGAATTGTATTGATTGCGCGACTGCACTCACGGCTCAAATGCTTCTCCTTACAATTTAAGGTATTAATACTCAAGTAGAAAAGTAGAATAGTTTCATTGAAATAGGTCAATCGTTCTATTTTAATTAATAATTGGAATTTAATGAGTTCATGGTTTATTGTTATGAATTGAATGAACACGTCTGACATTCTTTACCATTGACAATTGCGATTTACTCAAATGGGGGTAAATAAACTACCTAAACTTTCTCTGTCAAAATCTCAAAATTATATTAACCATCGCTCGCTACAGTTTACAGTTTGCTTAGTCTTTTGCCGTGGTTCTTGCCTTGTGTTTGTGTTCAAGTTAAAATGCAGAAATCTTTAATTGTAAAAGTCATTTGCGGCATTTATATTCTAACATCAGCATCTACTTCCGGATCACACATTAGAGGTTATTTACTGAATAACTTTTAAAATATATTTTCTTGCTGAATTTTGCACTAATTTAATTATTCACTTTCAAATGTTTGCAGCATCGCGAAAGGCTAGTTCTGGAAGCGGTATTAAATTTTTCTAAATATTCCAAAGTCTTCGCATTTAAGTACAGACTCAAATTTTCATCACCTTCTTAGGAGCTTGTCTCCATGACGACAAGTCATTTCATCGCCTGGGAAAAACTAGATTCTACTTATTTGACACGCGTGCCAAAGGTACGAAGGACAAGCATGGCCTTGACTGGGAGGAGGCTCATGCAAAATGCATATCAAAAGGCTTCCGAATGGCAACCCTCCTCGACAAAGTGACCACAAATGCTCTCATCGCAAGACATTTGGAGAGATTGACGAGCCATTTGTCCCTTCGAGAAACAACTTGTAAGCCAAGAATTTTAACAAAAAAACAAAATCATGCAAGAAACTTTATTTTAAAACTGAAATACAGATTGGCTTAGTGCAAAACACAGCGTCAAGGACGAACGCTACAACTGGATTCCGAACTATCCCAAAGACAAATCCACAATTCCAGCCAAATATAGTAATTTTCATTACACCGAACCCCGCCCTGTCGGAATTGGAGGTCATCACGGAACTTCCAACACCAAAAAGATATTCGGCTCGAAGGAAAAATACGATATTGAAGCCAAGGAACAGCAATGTCTGGCGGTAACCTTGCCTTACGTTACCGGGGATACGAAGAAACGTAAAACGTTGTAATTAATTCATCTATAGAAATTACCTTAACATTGAAACATGTTTTTAGTTTAATTTTTGTAACTTAAACTACCACTCTTAATTGGAGTAAATTTATTTATATATTCAGAGGCTGGCAAACAAGTTGGACAGAGCGTCCATGCATTGGCAGAACTCATCGAAGGGTACTTTGCGAAAGTACAGATCCTGCCTGCGAAGAAACGAAAAGCAACAAGCCCCATGTTCTTACCGAAGGTGTTTCATCATAATTGACACATTATTGGAACACGTTATGACATAACCGCATTAATATAAAATTTATTTGTATTTGTAGATAAAGAGTATTATTACACAGAAGGGAACTGGATTTTTGCAAATCGCAAATTTATTGTAAATTGGAAACCCGTAAGTGAAATTAATTTTTGAAGCAGCATAATAAATAAACATAAATTTCCCATAAGTAAAGTATACATCCTTTGAGGCAGAGAACAATTAAAGAATCTACGGAATACTGCGAAAAATTCGGCTTAGAGTTGTTTCAACCTATTTCAGAAGACGACTGTATAATCCCATATCTAAAGTTGTGGGCTCCAGGTTGGTGTCTCTTAAACATATTGGTGTGATTTTTCAAAAATTAACGAGGAAAAGTTTTTGTGTAATGATTGTCAGTCATTGTTTTTTGTTGAAGTGATTTCCACATTTCACTTCTGGACCAGCTACAAGTTCGACGTGAGCCCAGGGGCTGAAACATTTTACGATAAAGATGAGAAAGTGATTAAGAAAGGAGGTTATTTGAAGCACACCTCCGTGCCACGAACGAGTAAAGAAGACATCTTCACTTGCGTCAGCTACATGTGGACAAATGAGTACGCCAACGAGACAAAGTGCAAAGAATATGGTTGTGAGTGGATGTACTTTGTGCTCACACCGGCCAATTGCAATAATCATCATGGAACTATTTGTCAACATCCTCTCAGAGACAATACAAGTAAGACCCTCAACTCTCAACAAAATTAGTGAGAGCCACCCTCTGTGTTTCAGTATTTCATGACAATTTTTTACAAAAGGAGTCTGCAATTTTGAAAAGCCATGGTTGAAAGATCCCAAACTAGCTGTTCCAGTTACGGCTGTCGTCGACTTTGGCTACAAAGGCTCCGGATTCTGGAGAAGCACTTACAAAGTTAGTATACGATTCTGTTTTCTGAAGAAGAAAAACCAACTTTTATTTTTTTTACTAAAACATTGCCGTTTTTTCCAGCAAACATTTGGAAGCCGTGTATGTGGTGATCCGGATAGACAAATGATTGGTCACACAACAGAATACTGGAAGGTTGATTCAAGCATTATTCAATTTCTTTATGATTATGAGGAAACGTATTGGGTGATTGATGAAAATCTCTTTGCCAATGTGGAGAAGGACCAAGAACTATGCACTGTCTCAACACTAAGGGCGAGCAAGAGTGGTGAAAATATAAGTTATCAGAGAGAGTTGAAGAAAGTGAATTGTTTGGAGTGGCACTTTTACCTGTGCGAATCTGTACTTTAGGAAATAAAATATTTTGTGATTGAATAACCTCCGTATCTGGATGCGTTTTAATCTGGCTTTAAAAAAGCCTGTTAAAAATAGAGAACCTTGCTTTAATTCAGGAATAACTTGAACAAATTATAGGTTACAGGGAGTTATTTTAGATAATTTTATGAAATTGATTGGTAGTTATTTTTAATTCTGTGTAGTGGCATTATTTACTAGGTTCAAAGTGAAATTTGCGGGTAATGTTAATTTTAATAACGATTGCGAGTTAATGGGGAGATAAATTTGATTCTGTTGATTGGTTATTTTCAATTTTGATTTATTTCATGAACTTCGTTCCATAATTAGAATTACTTCTTAGTGCTTTATTATTATTATACTTCAGATATTTGGCCCACATTGTTCTGTACCCTGACCTCCTTGTTCTATTCTCATATTCCACACATATATTCTTCTTTTTTTTTGGAAAAAAAGCCTCTACTCCAAGAACTTTTTGGAAAGAGCTCGAAAGAGGTTAGTGAAAGCATAAATTGTGACAACGAGAATGACGACAAGAACCAAACCGAATATGGTTGACATTGCAGAATTGTTGAGACCAGTGCTTATGTATCCATCTGCGTCATCTCCTTCCATTTGATCCACAATCCCACGTAATCTCTCAAGCTCGTTGTACAACCTGTGAAAAGAGAGAGAAAAATTGTGAAAAATTAAAATAGTTGGACAATACTTGTAATCATTTCTCAACCTCAATTATAAATATTGTATGTTACCCTTCTGCTTCATCCTCAGAGTAATTTTTCTTATTCCTCCTTCTGGTCGTGTCATCCTCGTCCCAATGATTGAACCCTAAAAAATATAATATTTTTGATTAAACCAAATTAAATATATCCAGGTTATGAAGAATATATTATGCTATTTGTATTTTTTACCTGTTGAAAATCCAGTGGTCATTTTTCCAAAAACAAGAAAGTCGTCATCTAGATTATAGCTTGGAAATAAAGTCAATAAAAGTCATGTTCCATGCCAATACCAACCTGTGGAACATTGTGGAAAGGAATGGGAAGGCATATATGCTTAGGGATGCTGTTTTGGAGGAAGTTGGCCCCAAAAAATCCATCAGTATATAATATTGATGAGTATATGGCATTTTCATATGTGTTTCCTTTTCTTTAGGAAGAGATGTGAGCTCAGCTCGTCAGCTTGCTCTCACTTCCTCCAACTTTCTCCAGGCCAGCGTAGCAGAGCGGAGAGAGATACGAGTGGTCGTGAAAGGACTTTGAGTTTGAGCTCTGCTTTTTTTGTCTGAGAGGATCGGAATTCCGCTTCAGAGCGATGGTTTACGATTACAAAAGAATCGCAAAGATATGCGAGTTGCACTCGGCTAGCTTATAGCTTTAGTTTGGAGTTGGAAAGCAGTTAACAAAGACTCAATCTCGAGGAACTGGTGTGTGTTATATGCTTGGGCACGGATATGGTATTATTCTGTTTCCGATATTTTATTGGAATTTCTTTGAAATGTTTCATTCAGGCAAGTATATATAGTGTGCTTTGATGTGCAATATATCAATGTATGTTTAAGAAGCATGATGTCTTTCTTGTGGACATATTTTATACTACAAAAACAAAAGTTTGTGACTGTTCAGCTCATTCCCGTCCAGCATAAACCTTCTTCCCTCCATATTCAGGTGGCAGCTCCGCCGGACTGATAAACTTGAAAATCTCCTCCTGCCACTGAGCCTTGTCGTAACCATAAACTTTCAAAAGTTCTCTTGTTCGAGCTGACATCAGAGGACGAATCACGCTCAAAACGGACTCAAAGACAGGCGGCGCTATTAAAAATATTCAAGCAAAATGAACATTTTTAGAATTTTTATAAAAAATAAAAGTTAGACAAGTAGAACAAATATTTTCACGCACTATTCACCATGAATACCCTCGCAACAATTCCTGGAAAATATTTTTCATAAACGTTGGTCAGATGAACATACATCGGAATACACTGGAGACAACCATGCTGGAGAACGTTGTAGTTGTGTAAGTTGACAATTATGACTAACTGAGTCACATCCTTCTTGCCGGACTTGCGAATTTCTCGTACTTTCTTGAAAGCTAGTTCTATACTTCGTTCCACCCATCTGATCACTCGCTTCATTTTCCCAGCAGCGATACTCCGCCGGAGATCCCATTCTCCAGCGTCAAAAGCCAGAACAGGCCTGCCCTCAAGGTCAAAACTTTCCATGTAGATCCTGTGCTCGGGCTCAACGTCGGAAAAGTCTTCTTCGAGGATGGTGCTCATGTTGTTGCTCACTCTCCATTTCAAATTGTCGAGGATGAATTGCTCCGCGTTGTTCACGTCGTAGTATTTCGCCCGGAGGAATCTGTTCAGGTATAAGTCTTCCTTCATATAATCCTCAGGGAGTTTGTCCAACACTTTCTCCTTCAACTGGTTTGTCAAAATATATTGTGAATTCTAGAGTTAAGTTGATGTTCATTCAGAATTTTCAATAAAATAATTTATTTAATTTAACCCTTTCCAATGCCCGCTTTTGTGTTGGCGTCAACGTCAACTCTTCCTCAACAGTGTTTCCGGAAGCAAAGTGGATACACAAAATTACTACTCCCAAAAGAGGGAACACTAGCTTCAAAATACATCTCATTCTTTCTGGTGAAATAAGGTAAAAAAAAATATGGTCGCTGGTCACTTATCAGGTGTCATGGCTGAGCGATAATGGAAAATCTACGGTCCACATATATATTCTTGTATTTCAACCTGTAATCCTGCATAAAGTGTAAAAAGCAAAAAATAATGTTTATTGGCAGAGAGCACGCTAAAAAATCCATCACGTATATCCTTCTGGTTTTCTCTGGGTAATTAAAGCTATAATTAATGGTCATTGCGAAACCGTTCTAATTGAAAATCCATTCGGGATTTCCATATATCATCAGGTAAATTGTGTTATATTTTAAAGCTTGCGTAATAAAAAAATTCAATGCATGCAATCGTTGGCTCCCGGACACTTTAATTAAGAGCGTAATAAGTGAAATGCTTAGAACTTGAAGGAATTTTCAACATAGACATAAGTAGAAATTTATGTTAAGTATTTTCGAGAAAAAACATCACACTTTTCTGAAGCTTTAAAAATACTTTATTTATTCAATGGTATATTTACACGAATACGAATAATCCCGAACTAATCATAGACTTTCGTCCCTCCTAATGTTGAGGGCACTTCCTCCCTGGAAATGAACTGGAACAGGACTGACTGCCAAATTTCCCGATCATGTCCGTAAATCTTGAGCGCATCCCTTGTCAAAGGGGACATCAGTGGACGGAGAACTGAAAGCACTGCCTCAAACGCTGGAGGAGCTGAATACAAAATTGCACATATTTAAAAAAAAAAATTCAACCACATTAATATATTTTTTAAAGCAAAAACTTACTATTTAGAAGAAAAATTTTATTCGCACTTCCAGGATAATACCTTTCATACACATTCGTCAAATGAACATAAACTGGGAGACAGCGGAGACACGCATGCTGCATCACATTGTAGTTGTTCATGTCGACAATGAGGTTCCACTGTGTCACGTTACTTTTCCTGGCTTTTGTTACCATCAGTTCTATGCTGCTTGTAAAATATCTCAAAAGTCGCTTAACATTTCCAGCGATAATTGTTCTTCTCACGTCCCACACATCCGTGTCGATTACTCCCGTGGGCTGGCCTTCCAAATCCACACTGTCCGTGTGCAATTTGTGGTCCTGATCAATGTCTGAGAAGTCCTCTTGAAGAATGGAGCTCATATTGTTGAGCTCGCGCCAATCTAAGTTGGCGAGGATGGCTTCCTCTGCTCTGCTTACGGAGAAATATTTGGCTGGAAATGTTTTTAAATTTCAATTAAAAATTACTTCACAATTTTTTATCGATTTGGATTTTATTCTGAAAACCTCTTAGAAACCGAAGTAGGTAAAAGTCCTGTCTCATATATTCCTCTGGAAGCTTCTCGATTACTCTTTCTTTGAACTAAAAAATCACAAAAAATCAAATCTATTTTCCAAAACGTAATAATTTTTGGGTGCAATCTATGAACTCACCCTATCGAAAAAGTATTTTTGAAAAGTTGTCAACTGCTGCATTTCCTCCTCTGTAGAGATCCCCAGAATGGGAGTGACGCAAGCGTACAGTGTTATCAGAAGGAATGTCAAGTGATTTTCGTTTCTATGCATTTTCTCTCTCCAAACATGGCAATATTACGAAATCTAAACAATAAACAGTGCAAAAACCTGACACATTATGTATCAAAAAATATGACGTCAGTATGGAGAGGCATAGAATAGACTTACTTAGATTTTGGAATGCGATGGACGATAAGGATCAAACACGACCAAAAATGAGTGCTTAAATAAAGTGTATCTCGTGTGATGTGGTATTTTATTAGCTGCGATATGAATTTACAACTTCCGGTTATTTTAATTGAAGGATCTTTTCCCAAATTTTCACAAAAATGCTCAAGCAAGGCTTGTTAAATCACAGTGGGAAAACCTTACTGTGTTTACGAATGCAAAATGCTTTTAAACTTTGATTTGAACAAAGGACATTGAAATAATTGCTAGAAAAATCGTTACTACTACTTCGCAGGGTATATTTTGGTTCCTCCAAACTCGACAGAAAGTTGGTCTGCATTAATCATCCCGAGAACAATGGGCTGCCACAAGGTTTTATCGTAGCCATAAACCCTCAACGCGTCCCGAGTCCGTTGCGACATCAAAGGTCTGATCACACTCAAAACGGACTCGAAAACCGAAGGCGCTTTAGATAAATAAAATAACCCAGTAAACTCATAATATTTACGGGCTGTTCATAAATTACAGTTAACATATTTTTGCTATTAGACTTACTATTTACAATAATAATCTTGTCCACAACGCCCGGATACTGTTTCTCGTAAACGTTGGTCATATGCACGTACATGGGGATACACTGAATGCACCCATGCTGGAGAACGTTGTAGTTGTTCATGTCAGCCAACATCATAAACTGAGTTACATTCTTGTTTCCACTCTTTCGAATACTTCTAGCTTTCCTCGCCAAAATTTCAAAACTTCGCTCCAAGTAGCGGATGACTCGCTTCATCTTCCCTGCTGCAATTGAGCGCCGAAGATCCCAGTCGCCGGCGTCAACACACATTACTGGACGACCTTCCTTGTCAACCGAGTCCATGTAAAGCTTGTGGTCATGTTCGAGATCAGAAAAATCCTCGTCCACGATCGTGGACATATTGTTGGATTCCCTCCATTTTATGTTGTCCATAATGTACTTCTCGGCGTTTGTGACGTCAAAGTACTTTGCTGAAAACCATGTTGTTTGTGACGCAAAAGTGGTAGCAATTTAGAATAAGTATTCAAATCTAACCCTCTCTATTATAGCAACTTTTTCGTACCTCTGAGAAATCGAAGCAAGTATAGTTCCTCCTTCATATATTCTTCTGGCAGCTTATCCCTCACCTTTTCTATAAACTTTATCTCAAAAAAAGAACAATTAAAACAAATTCAAAATTTATGCAATAAAAATTCAGAATAGTCCTTCCATACTCTATCCAAAGATTTCCTTTGTTGTTTATTCAAATTCATTTCTTCCTCCAACGTATTCACAATGACTACTTGTTGAATTAAGAAAGTCACTAGCATTATTTGCAAAAGTGTAAAATTCAGCGAAGAACCAGCCTTCATTTTCATCGTTTGTGATTGAAATTGAAATATAAATATTTATGAAATATGAATTGCAAAAAATCTAACTCTGCTTCAACTCTAAAAACAAGCTTGGTCACCTTCACCAGCAAAGATGAACTAGTTTAAAAAATATATTTGTGTGTTATGCGAAGCAAGTGTCGATCATTCCATAATCAATTTAAATTGATGTTTGTTACACCTTTCCCATTTGAGCTTTTATTACTTTCATATTATCATAAAATGGACGCGTTGGGTTAACCCAACAATTAAAGGTGCGTGCAAATAGCTTTCTCGTTTCCACTTTCCACCTGAACAACTACGATGTACGTAACGTAATATGGTCAATATGCCTTATATGCCTACTCAAAGTAAAATCAGTTTTGATTGCAAGTTTGTTATTCGTGATAATATTGGAGATGTTATCTATCCATCATAAAATTACAGAATATTTGACAATATGTCATTTTTTCAAGTTTTAATAATAATTTACATTTTAAAGGTTCCTTCACAAAATACACAATTCTCGTTTGAAAATTAAAGTGGTATTTTCACAGTGCCCCAATTGTCTTTAAAATCGGAAACTACTCCTTTACACGCTCCTTCCTAGTTCCCCCATATTCTGGAAGGAGTTGATCTGGGCTAATCAACTCATGAAGAATAGGCTCCCATTGGCTCTTATCATACCCGTACACCATCAACTTTTCCCTGCTCCAGGCAGACATGAGTGGTTTAATCACGCTCAAAACAGATTCAAAAACTGGTGGAGCTAAAAATTAACATTTTTTTGAAACCAAGAAATTTAAAGGGCCATTCATAAATTATAAAATTCTTTCAAACTTCCAACTCCAACTTACTGTTAACCATTATAGCTTTGTCCACCATTCCCGGATAAAATTTCTCGTAAACATTTGTCATGTGAACGTACAAGGGAAGACATTGGATGCACCCATGTTGCAGAACGTTGTAGTTGTGCAAATTAACTAAAACGACAAACTGAGTTACATTTTTGTTTCCACTCGCATGGATTTTCCGAACCTTCCTCGTCATCATTTCGAACCGTCCCTCAAGGAAGCGTAGAAGTCTTTTCATCTTCCCGGATGCAATTGTGCGTCGAATGTCCCAGTCGCCAGCGTCAGCGCTTATCACTGGCTTCCCTTCTTTGTCAAATGTATCCATGTACATGTGATGATCGGCTGCGATGTCGGAAAAGTCCTCGTCAACTATGCTTGTCATGTTGTTCGTTTCTCGCCATTTGACGTTCTCCAGGATGTATTTCTCCGCGTTTGTGACGTCGAAATATTTTGCTTAAAAATTGCAAGAAAGATTATTTTCTTTTTTATGAAAAGATAATTTGAAATCTTATCAAAACTGATTTTCCATGATATTTTTAAAATACTCACCTCTAAGGAAGCGAAGTAAATATAGGTCCTCCTTCATGTATTCTTCTGGTAGCTTATCTCGAACTTTTTCAATAAACTTTTTCCAAATTAAAGAAATGCTCTTTAAATGTAATTTAGTTTTTAAATATATTTTGTATTAATGCTCGAGTATAAAGTATATGGCCTTACTCTCTCCAGGGACTTCCTTTGTTGCTTCGTCAACTCCCATTCATCGAACCCCAGAATTGCGTCGGAAATCAATGCAACGACGAAAGCTTGGAACAGTAGTAGTTTCCATGGGAAACAATTTTTTGATCCCTTCATAGTTTTAGGGGGAAATGTTTCCAAAAGTCAATTTCGTTTTTTTTTGTCGTGCACGCTTGATTAAATCTTCTTGTTCGTGGGTACGGTTAATATCTGGTCTACGATCTAAATGTGTTATTTATTTTTATTTCAGGACTACACTACAACGATAACGACTTTTCATTGTTACATTGCATGGGCCAAGCGAAGCCTTTCAACTGCTTAAATTTATTGCGAGTATAATGCAACACGCGTGGGTAAATTCAAGCAATTATTCGTCACCCTTTTGATAAAAATGAGAGATTTAAATAATTGTTTATTGCAGTAAATTTCCTTTATTTTGTGCATTTATATTTGCAAAATTAAATGGACCACAAATGTGATTCCATGCACGAATGAGTGATGTTCAAAATTCGCAAGCAATAAAAAATTTAATGGATCATGATCACGTGCAGTGAGAATTCGAATTTCACTCAATTCACTACCATAACTTTGCCTAACTCTCAGCAAATTTCCATTTTAAAGTATTTAAATGTCAAATATTGAGTAGCACGACAACCACTTATGCATTGCAATATATTTCGAAAGACATTTTTGTAGAAATAGCAATGGAAAATTCATGGTAATTGAATGAAGGTGTCTCGGGTAATGTGAGATGTCAGTTTTCCTGCTTTGCGATAAGAAATGCAAAAAATTCGTTCATGTTCGATTTTTCAGAATACTTGCTTTTATTTTCAGAGGATAAACGGAATTTTTATATGCGAAAGTTTTGAAAGTTCATTCCAACAAACAATTGTTTCGTCAAACCTTAAGGTCTAAATACAATCAGATAAATTTTAAGTTTTCTTCTTTCCTCCCAAATGATCGGGAACATGGTCAGGGCTCATGTAAGCATCGAGAATTGGTCCCCAGTGTGTCTTATCCTGGTTGTACACTTTGAGTGCTTCCCTTGTCGGAGGACTCATCAGTGGTCGGATCGCATCCAAAACAATCTCGAATGTTGGTGGAGCTTGAATAAGTATGATAATATTTTAGCAAATTTTTTTTGCAAACAATTCGACAAAAAAATAGTTTCCCGAACTCACTATTCATGAGAAGAATGAGGTGAGCAGTTCCTGGATAATGTTGTTCGTACGACTCAGTCAGGTAAATGTAAAAAGGCAGACCTAAGAGAAAAATGTCATGAGTTTAAAATATTTTTCAAGACTATTTAAAATTGCATTTCAAATATAACTTCCTTACATTGAGTGCACCCATGTTGATGATTATTATAGTTGTTCATATTGACCAAGAAGGAGAATTGTGTGACATTCTTCTGTCCTTCCTCCTGAAGCTTGAGAACCTTGCGGTAAATGATTTCGGAGGCGCGATCACTATATCTCTCCAACCGCTCCAGTTTCCCGGCGACGACAGCCTTGCGGATATCCCAATCCCCTACGTTTCCCACGATGACCGGTCTTCCTGCCAAGTCGACACTGGTGTAATCGATTTTGTAGTCTTCTTCCATGTCTGCGAAGTCTTCATCGATGATCGTGTCCATTTTATTTTCCTCCCTCCACTTCACATTCTAAATTTAGAGTTTAAAATGATTTTTTTTAAATCCCAAGAGTCATGGATCATGGTTCTTGTGTGGGTTTGCTCACCTCCAAAATAAGTTCCTCAGCGTCCTTCACCACAAACTCCTTCGCTATGAGATACCTGAGCATATACAAGTCCCTCTTCATGTACTCATGAGGCAGCTTATCATAAACTGCTGCTTTCAACTGTAAATAACAGAAGTAAATCGTGGAGAAGCCGCCAGACCGATTGCCTTTTTGGCAGGTTGGCTATAGCGGACTTGAATTTGTAAGGTGAAACCCTTGTTTAAAAATTTCAAAAAAAAACTTGATTCCAAGTTTACTCTTACCATGTCCAGACCTTTCTTCTGTTCTTCAGTGAGAATTGCGACATCGCCAGATGTGTCTTGGCAAGAAATCTCATTTGTGATGGAAAGTATTACCGTGGCTACGGCAACTAACTTTAATATCATATTCATTTTTCAAAAAAAAATAATAGTAATAATTTTGCCGGATTAAAAAAGGAAAAGAAATTTTAAGATAGGAATAAATGTCCTCTTGTTGGAATTCGAAGAGTGAATGGACAAGTGTTGTATGCCACAATAATGTTATATAACAAAACGTTTTTGATATTCGATTTGAAGTTGGAAATCATGCTAAAGTGAACTGATTGCTAATATGAGACTTTAGGGACTTTTTTAATGAATGAAATGGTGGATGATGATATTACGATAATGCATCTCGACCGGAAGCTGCTGCTTGGAGAAACCCAAGCTCATCATTGTACACATTAACCCACCCATATCAAAAGAGCATTGAATTAAAATCGAATAAAACCAGCATATTATGAAAGCCACCAGGTTTTATGCTCGCGTTGCACGCGACTTCACACTTCGAGCGTGACATCTGAGTGATAAAATTGTATTTTAAAATTTGGGTAACTTTTTATTTAAATATTCGCATTTAGCTTAAGTTCATATTTGCTCATCACAGGACTCAATTACATTTCGAGTGACGATCATGAAATATCCACTGAAACTACAATATAAAAAGTAGGCCTTCGTTGAAACACAACCTAATTTTTCACTATTTATACTTTTATACAGATGATTTAGGACCTTACAAAACTGACAAAAATGCTTGTATTGACTAAAATACCACTCCATCCTCTTCTCATCGTTGATGTCTCATTTCCAGTTCAAATTTTGAACACTGGACTACTGACACCAGCCAAGCCGGAACACATTAAAATTGAGTTGTAGCAAAAGTTGGAAATGACGAAACTACACTATATAGTTTAGCACGTAGCATTTATCAAGTACAACTGGTTTGGAACAAATTCATGGTTAAACTACAACTAATATTATTAATGTTTGAAGCTGTTTGCATCAGAAGAGATTCATCGAATATATTTACATTGAAACGCTATACACGTACTACTTATTCATTAGATTCATTACTATCATTACGAGGACGGAATCCAAAATTATATCAGACGAAAATTAAAGAGCACATTAATTTGTGCAAAACTTCTACGGACTAGTTTTAAAGAATTGATTTTGTCATGGTGACTCGAAACACCTTCACTTCCTTGACATAAGGATTGGGGATCTGAAAAACAAAAACATATTATCACCTTCCAAGTTTTTAATTGAAAATTTGAAATGTAAAAAAATAAAGAAAAAATCACCTCTTGCTCCCTTGCACCTCAATAAACTTGTCCTGGAAGAAGTTTGCAATGATTCCAAAGATATGATGACTGTGCAGTCCTGTGCCAACACACTTCTCGCACAAATCATAGTCCACGCACTGGAAACACTTGTATCTTATCCCAATCACCGGCTTCCTTTGACAACCATCACATCTCACTTTCGGAAAGACGGCTTGCTTATTCTTGATCAACCAAGTGTGCAGTGTCCCTTTGAAAAATCAAACAAAGATTGCAACATGGAATTGGTAACTCAAAAATATATGTTCATCTTCATCATTACATTAACTCACCATCTAACTTCACCTCGGGTAACACCGCTTTCCTGTTTTTTGCTCCTGGAGAATCTGATATCTTAAGTATAACTTGGAGTTGCTCCGGTGAATTAATCTTGCCAAAAATATGAAAAGCATGAGTGGTCGGGGAGAAGCAGTCTTGACACAAGTCGAAATCCTCACATTGTAAACAATGGAATAGAACATTCTTGACTGGCTTCTTGGCGCATAGGTCGCATCGATAACCTCGGAAAACCAGAGCGTCTTCCCCTTTTCATAGACGTTCAAATACATAATGTTATCACTATTATTTTGTTAGAGAATAAAGAGTTCATTCCAAACTTGTTGAAATATATTTTACCTCCTCCTCCGGTGGCACTAGTAGCTCCATCTCCACCTCCAGCTTCCTCGATAGCTTCCAGCGGGGAAAAAAGCCTCAACAGAGGAGCGTGCGGGTATGGCATTTTCATAACAGACGTTTTCTCGGAAACGCCCACCGCCACATTCACAATCAAACGGCCCCTTTCCATGTAGTGCTTCTGGAGAAGAGCAAGTGGCACCTGGAATGGCTTGAAGGCCAGTATTCTCTCCGCATCACAATACCGCTCAATCCCAAACCCCCACTCCAAGTCTGATCTAGAAGAATCTGCAGATGGAATGGAAAATTCCACCTTATACTTCACTTTCGACTTTTGGTCCTCATCAAGAACGAGACAAATCCAGGACGCCGTCTTATTTCCACCGTTGACAAAACTGAGGAGCAAAAAGGTCTTATCCTTTATCTGGCGCATCAGCACAGGGCTCCAAATTCCATCTTGAATTTTGCCCAGAACTTGGTTGGAGCGATGTTGAAAATTTTCCTGGAGGAGCTGAACTTGAGCAGAGGAATGAATCAAAGCATCGTGATGAGTTTTCAAATGAGCCACAAACGCATCCACGTCAGCTACACCGTTAAATTGATATGAGCACTTGTAGCCCACCATCTTGCAAAGACTGATTGGCTTCAACCTAATGATGAATGAGAAAAAACACCACCAAAAATTAGCAAGTATTTAATTTTAATGATTGCCAAAAAAATTACTTGGAAAGTGACTACTTTTTTTCTTACCCCACTTGGCACACTTTAAGATGCTCCAAAAACTTTCCCCTTTCCAACATTTCGTTGCACCCCTGCCCTTTGTTCGCACATGGGAACTTCATGTTGTCCAGCACGAATTCAATTTGACGATTTCGAATTTTTGTCCCATTATAGGACACTCGACACACTGGACATTCCTGGAGAGTTGCGTGACATCCGCTGCAAACAGTGTGGCCGCTAAAACACTGGTAAATTTCTGAAGGAGGGATTTCCAGGCAGACTGGGCACAGAAATTGGTCGACCGTGGAGGAGTTGAAGCAGTCCATTTTATGTCCTCCCTCCACTCCACGACTCCACCGCTAAGCGCTGATGCTCGATTCGATCCTATCTGCTCCTTGACTTGTGTGAATGATGAATTTTTTCTGAAAAATTAAAACAGATTGAAATTATTAGAATACAAAATTACAAACTTGAAACTTTCAATTGCCGAAAAATTCGAAAAAATCACTGGCGTGACTGGTAACTTGTGACTTGCCAAAAACTGGAGAGAAAGAAATCACAAGAACCGGTAAAGCACCTTCCTTCCTTCCTATGCTCAGACTGAATGTGCGTGTTTGTTTTTAGATTTTAGACCTTCCAACTCCAACTTCTCCAGCTTTTCTTCACGTAATGCATAATGTATCAATTCCAGATGAGATGAGACAACAAGACAACATACATATGAAGGTCTTCATTCTGTCGCATACGCGCATGCATTTAGTGTTTAGGACTTCAGCAGGTGTATTAGCTTTGTTCTGTATCCCGTCCGTCGCCAAATAACATAAAACTAATTTGCATTTCTATGCAAATTATGTTTACCTTTGCTTTATCCCATACATACGGAAGGACAACAAGCTGACTCCAAGAATTACAGAATGCATTCTCTGCTTGGATTTTAGATTTGATTTATCCAAGTACAAAGTAATTGTGGATTGTAGATCTTAATCAATTAACTTACAAGACAAACTGGATTTCCAGTTGCCGTTGCCAGTGTCTCAGTTCGAGAAGTGGATCTAGGAAACAAGGTATCATCAATTGTCAATCATCTCAATGTTGACGCTTTTCACTCTTGCTTGAACAAGGAAAGTCGAAGTTGGAGGTCGATTTTGTAATTTGTAATTACATAATTAAGGTCGAATGTCAACACTCATTTCTCGTTTGTTCCTAACAATTTTTGTTAATTATTGATTTCAGAACAATGTCGGAGACGAAGAAAAGAACTTTGGTGTCCACTTTGAGTCGCTTTAGCGACCGTTCTGACATTTTACAATCATTGGACGAAGTTGTTGTGATTAGAGGTATATCAAAGCCTTCCAAGCGCATGGCGTTCGACTTCGAGCAAGATGACCTTTTGAGCAGGCCAAATAGGTCAAGATTTGTTCATGAAGAAGAAGTAGTAGTTAAAAGTGAAAGAGACTGGAAGCGGCCAGTTTTAACACCGACGACACCCCCTCATCGTGGAATCCAGTCCCGTGGGACGACATCGCCCATTTCCCCAAGCAATGGAAAACCTAAGTTGGACCCAATGAAGAGTTCTTTGGATGATGTTGCTGTGGACCGTGGCATCGTCGAGGAGAGCCAATCATCCTTCAGGTTCAGACGCTTTGAAAGAAATGATGGAAATGGAAACGGGAACAGTGTGCAAGTTTCAAGTCCAAAGAATGCGATTCCGTTGACGACAGATGAACAGATATTTCGGCACCTGGGCTGGCCCAATTCCGTCATTTCATCCCCTTTCCGAATTATACAATTTATTGCTGAGAATAAGTTTCTGAGACTCAAAATAGAAATTGGGAAAGCAAAAAGTGTTCGGAGATTTACGTGGCATTGTAGAGTGACAGTTGGAGAGGACGGCATTCGAGGTAAACTTTACAATTAATTTTGTGCTGAACATAAAACTATGAACGTTTAAGTTAACTGATTGAGTTTTTATTTATTTTTGAAATTAGGAATGGCTGACAGTGACTCAAGACATGTTGCCCTGGAAATGGCATGTGAGGACTTACTACGAGAAATGCGAGAGATTCAACCTCCACCAAGGGTTCCAGCCTATGACATCCCTTCCCAGATTTTCATCGATGAAAAGGACTTGTTGGAGTATGTGAAAACCTTTGGAACTCGAGGACAAGTTGAATGTGAAATGAAGAGAATTAGTGCTGGGAAAAGGTCAAGACTGGGATACACTTGTACATACAAGTTTCAAGGGAAAGAGTACGCTGGTGAGCACTGGAACTGAGCAAATATTTTATTGATTAGTTTATATTTTGAGGGTTTCTTTTGTTTGTTTGTTCTCAAAAGCTACTCATCTTACTGCAAAGTATGCGATGGTTGATGCTGCCTTGAAATTTCATGATGAATATCTTCAAAGAAGCTTCGCGGAGGAGATGCATATTCGATATGATATAGGGTGGAGGGAATGCGACCATGATGGACTGACCTTTGACTTGAAGGAAGTTAGTATTGATGACATCGTGAAAGGAAGAGAGGTTAGTTTGCATTGCAGTTGCAGTTTGACAATCAAAACATGTATGAGATTATATATTTTATGAAAATAAATGTTTGGACAGGAAGAGGAAAATGGGTTTGCAGTAGTCGCGAAGGACATTAGCCGTTACAGTAGCCGGCTAACTGATGTCAAGCCCGAAATTCCCAAGAGGTCCGGTATCAAACCTGTTGTTTTTGACTTGTAAATGAAAAGACTTTGGCTAATAATCGACACCTTAAGCAGATAAGATTAATATTAATTACTTGACGAAATGTAAGAAAATTACTGAATGGATTCGACATCGATCTAGTTGTAATTGTAAGTGACACGCTTTCATATTTTAATTTTTAACCTATTACATCCTTTTGACTTCGATGTAGCCTCTTTTAAACAAATAAATATCGTCTATTCCATACTTAAAAATAAATATTTCATAAATAAAACTCCAGCATTAAGTTATACCTCGAAGTACCCTGACGCATTGTCTGGAATGTGGAGTATTGGTGATCTGAAACAAAAGACATATGGTTATCTCAATCATTCAGTTTTAACATAAAGAAGCTGTATTTTTTTGTCAAATTACTTTTTCCCCGCTTCCTGCGTTATAAATTCGTTTTGGAACGGGTTTGTGATGATTACAAAGACATGTAAGTGCAACCTAGCATCATAGCATCGCTCGCACGCACACTTGTTCACTCACCTCGAACAAGCCAAGCCAAGCCAACCCGGCCAATCACCTGGCTCGCGAAAGAGCCAAGCCAAGCCAACCCGACCAATCCGGGGGCCTC
>JAQFZW010001920.1:0-21414 GCA_034687055.1 Heteromurus nitidus
ATACAACAAAAGAGCCAAGCCAAGCCAACCCGACCAATCCGATGCCTTGCGAGAGAGCCAAGCCAAGCCAACCCGGCAAATCTGCTGGATCGCGAAAGAGCCAAGCCAAGCCAACCCGACCAATCCTGTGGCCCGCGAAAGAGCCAAGCCAAGCCAACCCGGTGGGTTGGCTTGGCTCCCGGGTTGGCTTGGTGTTTTAACAACCCTCCGGGTTGCCAACCCGGAATTGAACAAGTGTGGTAGCAGCCGATACTTATATATATTTTCTAAAGCATGAAAACTGCACGGCATTGACCTAACAAAAGGTTGATGTGAGTTTTACATTCATATATTCTCGCTAGGAAAGGTAAGACTAAATCCTTTAAAATACCTCAAATTCTGCTCATTCCGTTAAGATGTTATGTCTCTCTTTCATAGACAAAAGAGTAGCTAACATTCGACAATAAAGCTTTGTCTAACAAGCAAGCATTAAATAAGCAATTATGTTTATGTACATAACTTGCTTAACTTCAAAGCTAATTCACTTAATCAGTTTTTTCAAGATGAGATATGTCCCTCTTGTTGTGACACTCGGACTGCCGCAAATCAATTTCATCGGATTTGATATCCAAAAAGTGAAACTGTTTCAACAAGGAAAATTCTTTGGAAAAAAGTGAAAATATCATGTAATCCAACTTGGGAAGATTCGGAGATTTCACGAGGCCTTGGATGAATGAATAATTTATCGATTTCGAATTTGATTCCATCCCAACTCCAACATGAAGTTGCTTGAGGTTTTTGCAAGTTTGTGAAACGTGGAAAGCATTGTTAAAAACGGAGTTGATAACGAAATTTTGAAGATTTGGGAAAATTCTGCAGAGATTACCCGGAAGATAGCTATTCGAAATGGCTTGATTTAAGAAGGAATTCCCACTGAAAGTCATAGTTTTTAATTTGGGAAAGGTATCAATGCTGTAGACAAATATCGCGTCATTAAAGTCACATTCGAAAAAGTGGACCCCCACAAGGGTTTCCTTATTTCTCACTAAAATCTCCCGAATTCGTACACTATTTTCTGGAGATATTTCAACATTTTTGAAAACAATATTTTTCAATTTTGGGAAAGCAAAACCTGGCAATTGTGAATCCCTGTTGAAATTCACAAGTTTCAAAGTTTCTAAATTTGAGTGGGTTACGAGATGATGATTGCTTTTCTGCAATGAACTTTTAGAATTTACCTTCGTCGCCCCATACAAAACTAAACTTTTCAATTGCTCAAATTTTTTAACAGTGCTTGCCAGAACATCAATTGAAATGTCTTGTTGCACAATTAGGTTTCGGACAGAATTTGAATTCGACAATTTCACATTTGCCAAACAATTCCAAGACTTGTTTGGCTCATGAGTGACTACCACGGTGGACTTCAAGTATTTTGATAACTTTCTCATCTTGGTTTCATAAGCTTCCACAGATGAGACAAATATATTGACATTTGTTGGAACATTGAATGAGCTTGAATCTGTGGATCGGATCAAGCAGGACTCCTCGTCAATTTCTGGTCTTAGTTTATCAAAAGCCTTCACAAATTCTCGGGATTCGGTTGAAAATTTCTCAAAACCCGTTGTAGTTTCCCACTCTGGTTGGGTTACCGAAGTGTCATAATCAAAAATCGAAGTGAGCAATTTTGACCCAAAAAGTGAGCATAAGACAATGGATGTGAGTAGAGCTGCTATATAGCCAAAATGAAATTTTTTCCGCCCACCACAAAAATTCTTCTCAGCCCCAACAAATTCATAATTTTCGCAATCGGACAACCTTCTTTTTCCAGATCGGCCTTTCCGGGTTTGCGAAGTCACTTCTTCTTCATTCCAGATGGGAGTATTCGATCGACTTATTTCCGCTTCAGAATAAACACGTTTCATTAGCAATGGCTCCGAGAAATTTGATTGATTTCGTTTCCTCTGCTTTAGTCCGCCTGGAAAATCTCCCGAATTATCTGAAAAATAATAGTCAGCTTTTAACTCATGGAGCTTTCCGACTTCTGATAATCGCTTATCGATAAAATTTAGAAAATACCTTGTGAAAAGTCATAGCTCACAAGTTCGTAAACGATGTAAAGGAGGAGTAGCTTGGAATCTTCGCCGTATTTCTTCGACAAACTGTTGAGGATTTGAGGAAGAACAATTTGAAAGGTGGACGATAGGACGGAAAGGCCTTTCTCGCCGTATTCCCATCCCGAAGTGTCTCCATTATATCCAGGCGTTCTTTGTGTCCGGCACCCTGAGAATCATGTTTATAAATTTAATACCAGTAGTTCCGTATCGATAATTTTTTAAAAAATAATTAACTCAACTTACCTTTCGGCACAGTTCCCATTTTTGGGTTGAAAGGAATTTGCTCCACTTCTAAGTAGAATGGTGATATGTGTCACATTCTCCTGCGAAAATGCATATGTTTAAGTTGTGAATGATTCATGAGGAAAAGCAAAGTTGAACTCAAGAATCATGAGTCATGACAGTTGGAATGGAGCACATATGACTTTACCGGCCGAAACCAAAATATGATAAAGTATGTAGTTGTGTGTACTTCTTTTGTTGGACAAACAAAGTCGGAAGCTTAATAAAAATGTATATTTGATTTGTCGATTACGTTCCTTATCGGTGCTCTCTTTGTCATCATTTTCACAATACTCCTGCATATTCCGAGTGCAGTCGATCTATAAGATACTTCAGGGCATTTGCACCCAACTGTTTGAAGTAACAACGGAAAATGATTTTATCAATCGTTCACCTCTGTCCGAATAAACAGGATCACTGCAACGGTGCAAACTGCTCGAAATATTGGCATACAGTAAATATATGGACAAATGTAACACATAATACACAAACAGCACTTCATATTCAATAAATTTATTTTCTTAATATTAAATTTTATACAACAAATCCTACCAAAAATCATCTTGTCGATTCAACTTTGATCACTGCTACTGTTCCAGCTTTGACATCAACTGGCCCTGGCGCTTTGACTCTTGAGTTCGAAGAACTTTGAACCTTACAACAGGAATTTTCCCAATGTACTTGAGAATGATTCTGACAAAAAACCTTCGCAAGGAACACTACCATGCCTGGAAACAGCCCTCAATTGGTGAACATGAAAACAATTCGAATGCTTCCCAAGAGACTAGCAGAGTGAAAAATATTATCTTTCAGAACATCAGTCAATCTTCCAGATGATAAATACTAGTTCCTCAAGTAACTCTCGTGAAAAACCAGTAATCCCGATGTGTTCAGATCATTTATCCTGAAAATAATTTTGGGATGTATCCAGTTCCACATTGTAAACCCAATATTTAGTCCAGCCAAAGCATCCTTCCCGAATGACAGTGGACTCCGAAATAAATGTCTGTTTTTACTGTAATTCGCATGAAATCGGATTAGCATAGCTCCTTCTTGAATGATTGTCATGTTATACGAACAATTGTAGAGTAGCGTCAGTCCCGAATCAGTCCAATTGGGGTCCTCATCGCTCAGCATGCCATCAGGTAATATTTCCGAGTTGTTAAGAATGAACCTGTCACGCCCCGACAAAAGCGAAATGTTAAAAGTGTCATAATGCTCCCGTATAATCGTACTAAACAAATCAGAGGCAACATTAATCATAAAACGCTGACCATTTGGCAACCAGTTAATTGTGCACATTCTTTATTGTCATATGAGAGTATACGATTTGCAACCTGTCATTGGGAGCTGAGATTATCACCCTCCTCTGTCCCATCGTCAGTTATACAGAACTAGACATATATTCAGAAGCTTTAAGAAGAATTATACATACTTATATCCGTATAAGCTTCGGATAACAGGAAATTAAACAAATTTTAATTCACGGTGATTCAAATTTTTCCACATAATCAAAATATAAATTATTACTACGGATCAATAAAACTCATAATCCCTTCAGTTTGGATTTTTTAACAATATTAATGGAATTAGCTGAAGCACCAGTCTGCAGTTATAATCCCAGCTCTGTTCAGAATAATTTTTCTGATGTGCGACATTTCATACAAGTTTAATGCACTTTCATTTCATCAAAGGTTGCAGACTTTCTTGGTGGCAATAAAATTATTTTCGTATTAATATTAATTTATTGAATAAATTCGAACATATGCAGGACCCGAATTTTACTGCTAACTAATTGAATTTTGCTAGCATAGACCTTGAAAAACGATTTCTACGAACATGTGTCGACGCAAATTGCGTTAATTTTGACTTCGCTTAACTCACAATAAATGTGATTTGGTTGACGTCGGCTGAAATTTCGCCGAACTCCAATTTCCATGATAAAAAGCAGAAAAATCATGGCATATTTAGCAGATTGTATGCGAATGCAGCTGACGAATGGATAAGCATAGATGATTTCACGATATATATTCTTCGATTATATCCCCTAAATTAGGCATACGAAGTTTGGACCTGGAAAACCTGCTTCTCACAATGCAATTCTTATTAAAGAAGATTCAATGCTCCAGAATATATACTGACGATGAATGATCCTTTGGTCACACATGTGATTTTAGTTTCCGCGAAGGCACGAATTAAAAATTATTGAATTAATCTGAAAAACGTTTGGTTGTTCAATACTGAATTGATTTCATATCTCCAATGTATTTAAAATACTGTTTAATTTTTGTTATTTTATCGCATTAAATCAATAATTAATTCAGAAAGGTGTGCATAATATTGCTTACGGAATTATAATAAAAAGAGTGCATACATGTTCAGGAAAATTCACTATAGTCGTGCTAACTAAGGTTTAAGCCCGTGTCTACAAAATTATCTCTCCAACCCCTGAATTGAATTTACAGAAACGATTTTTCCAAGTTAAAAATATACACAATAATTATGTGCTCAACAAAACTTACTTCAGCCGTACTTCAGGTTTTGATTAGTTGTGTAGCTTGTTTGCTCATCTGTCACTTATGTATGGTATGTTATCAATACTTTTAAAGTTACATAATCCATCAGAAGAAGGTGGACACAAGTTGCTGAGATGATGTAATAGAGACCCAAAAAAGAGTGTGTCTCTGTGTTGCGCGACTGCATGAATGCAGTTGGCATTATTATGGCATAATGATTTTGCGGAATGCTCATATGGTCATCATCATCACCTGAAATTCCAAAATGTCCCACAATGTGCTCAACTAATCAGCATGATGAAAACAAAAGTGCATAAGAGTTTTTCAATGTCGAGCGAACAGAAGTTTGAATGACAAATGTCATGGGACCATTCCATGAAAGACAATCAATGGAGCATATTTCCAATATAGTAATACATACGTCAAAGTCACAATATGTATGCTGGAATAACGTCATTTCAGTTTTGACAAAAGTTGATACAATGCGACACAATCCATTCGTCAACATTACAAAAGAGTTATTTTAAATCATATTTCTCTTTAAACGTTTATAATGTAGCATTCTGGTGAAATGTCGTAATGCTTTAGATATGATGATGGTTTTACGATTTGATGACAGATGTGCATTGAAACCTGCACCTGTCGAAATAACAAAATGAAATGCTCAAGTTGATATTTAAAGTTGTGTATACTTAATATTGCTTATTAATTGAGAATGAGTCCATCACATAAATTCAGAGAAGAGTGCAATATAAGCTCTATAGAAGGTGTAAACTTCTAACTCTCAGGTAAAACAGTTCTTGCCCATGTGAACCCGTTATTAAATTTCCTCGCGCTTAAAGATATATATTGGCAATGTTCTTCAGAAAACCCAATTCAACCGTGCACCAGGTTTTGATAAGTTTTGTATTCTGTTTAATACTGTGTCAATTATGTAGGGTACGTCATTTAATGTTTTAACATTGCACAATCCATTAGATAATCATCTTCAATTCTATACATTTACTATGTGTTTGGCAAAGTATTATTTTAATTTTAATATGGGAATGTAATTCAATGTTCATTGATATGTATAAATAAAAATTATTTAGACTGACATTCAACCAGACGAGACGCGTGCTTCACGCGTGTGGTTGGGAGGATTACCACCAAATCCTGGAGGTATGAATATACTTACATATATACACACTTTAAAATGTGCGTTTCACACTTGCCATTTCTTGGTGACAACAAATCCCACTATTTTTGTAGCATTCCTTGCTTGATGTATTTGTTCAGATCTGTAGTATTTTCTTCCATACACCGTATGCATTTTTGTTTGCAGAATATGGGAGCCCAATTTTATGTCGGAGACTTTGTCAAGCCTGTTGCCGGAATAGTGGCCGATGCGCATGGTTGGGAGTTTACGGATGCTATAGTTCTTGTCGCTGCTAATTTCGTAGCTTCTAACTTCAAATTTTCTAGGATACAGTTCACTGCTCTATCCACGAAGGCTTAATTTGACAACCATTTCACAAATATTTTGTCTAATTTCCAACAAAATTAACAGATTTGAACTATTACATTTGATTCAAGCTTATTGTACACTTAATATTCCCACAGTCTATTGTTAAATAAATATATGGAATTGTCATCACCTCATCACTCAAATATATGATAATAAATTTATCTTGTTAATTAAATTTCAAATTGAAGCACCGTTTTGGCTTAATATTTAAGTGAGTTTAGGTTCGTCAATTTGAGAAATGCTTGAAGGTCTGAAGGACACAATTCACGTCGTGAGGTGGTGACAAAACGTCGCGTCGTATCAGCATCGTAAATTTGTAAAACTAACGGGTTGCACTGCAAATTGACAAAAAGGAGTAATTTTGGAACTATTTCAAGTCCTATTGCAAATTGTTTTCTAAAATCCTAAAAAGTAGAACCGTATCATTTATTTAATTGTCAGTCGGAATCGATAATCGATAATATGACGTGCCTGTAGTCATCCTGATGCCTGGAGTGTGGATTCAATTCATCATTTAAAATTTCAACCTCTCAGTTTTAAGTTAGACTGACGATTTGAAGTTTCCAACATCATCGATTCCACCTGAGTATTATTAATATTTTATCGTCATGCCAAAACGTTCTTGTTCACCTTATCAAAACCTTCGACTACAAAATGCCGTCGATTTGAATGACCGCAACCGGTAACAACTTCAATTAATTTAATGGTGACATCTCTTAACATCTCAAATCATGTTTAAGTCGAATATAATTCCTTTCCCTCGGCTTATTTTAATTCGTTTATATCAGATCTATTGGGTTCCAAATATTATCGTCTCACATTTCATGTCTTCCATATTTGCGTGGCGTGCATAATTAATATTCGGTAAATTCCGAAATGAAATATATAACATGCACAGACTAAGGAATAATTTAGAATTTTAAAACTAAAACTTATTAGACGTGTTAGCAGGTTAGCACTCATCCATGGCGTAGTACATAACAGATTTCTGACTCCCTACGTTTGATAATTCTTGAAGGTATGTCGTCAATGCTTGGTTCAGGATGTTGATAGATTTTGTCAACAATATTTTGACAGAAGTAAATGTCGTAGATAATATTGATATTACATAACTACTGAAAATATTTAAATGCTCAAATGTCAAAATTTAATTTCTTCAAATTATTAACGGCTGTGGATTTACTCCTACCACAAACAGGAGCATTGCATTCGTTTCAGTTTCCTTGCATCCGTCAACTGTACCTAACGCCTACTCAATTTCGGATTTTAAACGAAGCCAAAATTCCCAGCTTGCCGAAAATGTTGGCCCACAACATATCATTATATTTGAAATTTGTCACCCTCGCTGGAACACTCAATAGTGTATTATTCGAGTGGGACAAGGGATCCGGAAAGCTTGTAAACATTCAAGGGCCCACAAAAACACGTCGACATTTGCTGCAGCTGTACCTTCACTACTTTGTCGTATTTATTCTCATAATTCAAACATGTCTTACTAGCTTTCTATCCTCAACTCAGGAAATGTCGACCCTGGACAAAACGCAGAATGTGTTTCTCCTCTGCGTGAACATGTTCATGGGACTCTTCGCGAGGGAATGCTACAGAAAGTGTTCCGACTATGTCCTCCTAATTAACAGCATGCTACAATTTTCGGATAAGCACCGCTTAGGTAAATTCTGGATCAACCATAATATATTTTGGCAATACATAAAAATAATTTAAACAATTAAACTAAAATTAATTTAATCCTTAATTAGCGCAAACAAAATTTGGAAAACGGCCCTTCATTGAGAAGCTGAATATTGTTGTACTGTACTGTTTGTACCCAACTGACTACGCCGTACCAGTACTCATCATCTACGGTCTTCACTTTTGGAACCCTTGTAAACCATCGTTGCCAGGGTTTTGGCTCTTCCATGAGTGTGCCAATCCACAAGACGAGTCTTTCTTATATCATGCCATTTTAAAAGTTCTTCTCTTCCTGGGTAACCATTGGTTGTTGGGCTTTGTATGTCATGTGATGGTTTTAGTATTCGCAGGAAATATTATATTGTGCTCTCTCAGCCTGATTGATTTCCTTCGTTTGTAAGTATTAATCAAGGGTCATATATGTATATTTATATATTCTTTTCAGAGTACATTGATATTTCAATTTGTATTTTAGAACATCCATGATTTACAAAACAAGACGGAAATCGATGTACAAACTTGCGGTAATGGTCAGACACATACAATTATTGGCTACGCTGAACAATTCTTTTCAGCAAGGAATTATCATGCCAGTTGTGGTTGGTGGCCCGATCCTGGGCTTGAGCACATCCCTTGTCTCACTCATCAGAACATCGTGGACAATGGAGGCCTTTGGATCGAATGCTTTTTTCATTATGGTATCGATGTACACGTCATTGGGAATGATTGTTGCTTTGGGAAATGTGAAGCAGGTTTATGTTCAATCTAACATTCTTCGTTTGAACCAAAGAAGAATGCAATGTTTTTCGAGAAAAGGTGGGAAAAGCGAACAAAGGTTTGCGAGAGTATTTCATAAATCCTTTCCACTAACGAAGATGTATTTTGGATCATCTAATTTTGTGGAGGAATTGACACCGCTGAATTGTTTCAACTTTGCAATTAATCTCACCGTACAGCTTTTGCTGGTGTCCAAGGAAGAGTCATCACAGTAGTCGAATTGTAATTTAAGAAAAATGAATGAAATATTCAAATATGTTAAATGTCAAAATATAACATATTTAAAATGAGTAGTTTAGTATTTATTGTTCAGATTCACGTTCACACTGGACAACCTCAATTGAGGGTAAATCAATAAAATCATAATACTTATATTATTTTAAATGTATTTACATTAGTCTTTAAAGTTAAATTATTGATAATACGCGTTTTAAGCGCAAAGTAATAAATTAAGCAACTTCAAAGCAGATGTATAATCTGGCTGGAAATTATCTTTGCACACAATGTCTTAGAATGATTTCTGGTTTCCCATTGGCCAATTTAGTCAAACTAATTATACAATTATATTTAATAATTAAAAGATTACATGGGATCTCAAATTACAGCTTATCTGAGACAATAATATATTTAACGAAATAACAAGGCTAGCCATGTCCAGGTTAATCAAAGGTTTGAAGCACGACTCACCCACAGCTGCAATATCAATATTTTAATCAATTTCACAAATGTCAATTGTGACAAAATATTATTAAACCGTGCAATCATTATGCAAGTAATAATTGAGCTGGTTGCCTATGTGCACGGCATAGTGGTGAACAGACGCTCTGGATTCCAACAAAGGCGACTCGGCAAGCAAGCATTGAATTCCAACGTGTATTTATTTGCCCCGAAAAAGAGCGCGTTTATCTTCTCCCCTACATCCTTGCATTTGTCAAGACTTGCACAAAATCCCAAAACATGTTCTTGTCATCAGCGATCAAAAGTTGAAAGTTTTCTATTTTAATTTTTTATTAAAATTAAATATCAAATCTAGTTTCTTAATGAATGTGTACAATTAATCTATTTTATACAATTAATTGTAATTTTGAGTTGGAAGCTCCATAGTCTATAGCTCATCTCCCAGAGAAGCGAATTTGTGACCTGAAAAGGAGAATGGACTCACCAGGGTCAGGTTTCCCTGAAGAAGCTGCCAGTAATCCTCTGTTAAATCATGCGGTAAACTAAAACATTGTTATTTTACTTTCAAGGGTACTTCTAACTAAAATACTCTATGATGCATGATAAATAATTAGAAGTGTAAGGTTGAAGGTCAAATTCATTGTAAATGAACATTTCAACAAATATTCTTGGATCCATTACAGGTTCTGCAGACATTCTTCCAACTATGTGACTTGAAAGATCTTCGTCGTTTCCGGCTCGTTTCCAAACTTTGGCACGATTTATCCCTCCCCCGGTGGCGGAACGAGATGGTCATTTACGTTGGCTACAAGCCTTATCATCACCGCGACAAAACACGGCTTTCCTCCGAGGAAATTAGTATTCTCCACGAAAGCCCATCAATTGTGAATATACCATTCCGCAAATATGTTTTGGGTTCTTTTCCCTTTCCCCGAAATGTGACCGGCGACAGTTGTGAAGAACGAACTCGTCTCGAAACATTTTGGAAGAATTGTGGACCTTGGATGAGGGAACTGGAAGTGTATTGTCCACAAATCGACTGTGAAGAATTCTTTAGAAAAGCTATTGTGGAGTATGCACCAAATGTACACAGTCTCAAGCTAACGGACATGCCTATTTTCAAATTGAGAAACGTGGAATCTGAATATCAGCAAAAGAAAGTTGAAGGGAAGGATGATGTCAACAAAATTCAACCCAATCTGAAGATGCTATCTGTTAACCTGCAGCACTGGTTTTGGGATGAAGCTTGTACAGATAATCATCAGGCTCAAGGCCAGGCCCAACGTCGACCCATTCCATGGTATCAGCTGTTCCTTCACTTTCCAAATGTGCAGGTTTGTTTCCACTCGATTCTATAAAAATTATAAACTCAGTGTGATTTTGAAAAAAAAATTGAAAATAATAATTTACATTCCTTGTATTATAATCTTATGCCTTTGCAACCAGAAACTGGAATGGGACCAATTTCTTTCCAGTTCCGCCCTCCATTTTATTGAGGACGTGGAAAAACTGAAAGAGGAAGGAAGACTTGGGCCACACAAGCTGAAGATTAAAGTGGGCGATGTCAACCGTCAAGAGTGAGCACACATTTCATCCTGTTTTTCCTGTACTAAATATTTATAAATACTTCCAAAGTTGAAAGTTCAAGTAACTTTTTGTGAATTGTATTTTAACCAGTTCTCGGTTTAACTTGAGTTCGGCCAAACTCTTCTTCAAACATGGACACGTGACCATCGAAAAGCTTGGGATAGAGCTGGCGAACGATGTGAATGAGGAAGATTTAGGAGAGATGTTGAACTGCCATCGGGGTTCCCTTATCAGTCTTGATGTTTGCTCAAATAATCGGGCTTCTCCCTTCATTCTTCGGCCTACTCGCAATCCCATCCTGTCTTCACAAGAATTTTTAACAGAGTTAAACCTGAATCGGCATTCCATCGCTTCTCTGGACTTTCTCGAGTTCCTTCCGAATCTGCGGAAATTGATTCTTCCTTACCAAAACTTGCGAAATGTGGTGGATGCAACGGACAGGGAGAAACTGGGAAATATTCAATTGACAAAGCTACACCATCTCCAGGTTGGAAGATACCTCAGGGAAAACGAGGGGATAAAGTGTGAATCAGCGGTGAACTTGTTCCTCAGTTGCATGCCGAATGTGAAAATTTTCAAGTGTCCCCTCACCACACAGTCGTTCCGGAGAGTGTGTGAGCGCTGGAAGGAGTTGGAGGAGGTGGAGGATCCTGCGAAGGAGCTTTGTGACGAGGGAATTACGGGGATTGTGCCTGGACTTTGGGACCGTCTTCCCAATATTACTGATCTCAAGTGTAAATTGTCACACAAGCTTCTTTTCATATGAAAACGATGAGATAAATTTGCTTAAAGAGTGTATCTATTCTTTTAATTTAGGTCTGAGAGAATTCAGAACAAAAAGCCGCTCTCTTAGCGACCAATCCGTGTGGGGTGGATTTTTGCAGATAAAACAATTGACAAGTTTGCAAGTTGAGTTGAGCCATAAGGTATGGTGATGATTGAGTATTAAATTCAATTGAAATTTCATTCAGAGAATAAAAAGACATTTTTAGCATACAAAATTGAAAGAGGATTCTTTTTTTTCAGACAAGCAACAAATCATTCTCGACACTTTTTTCAAGATTTCGTACGGGGATTTCCAGACGCTGTGGTAATAAATACGATGACGAGCAACTAAGGATGAATGAGGATCTGTTGAAGGATGCTCTTCTCCTGTCGGAGGAGTACGACATCAATTTAAAAAGATCTGGCTATCTCCGTCATTGAAGAATGAAATAATATTTTTATGCCATTTAAAAGTACAATTCCAGTTCAAAAGAATCTCTTTAATTACTGTGATTTTCATACCAGTGCTAATAACTTTTAAACTTATTTTTATAAAATATTAAACCAGTTTCGAGTTTTAAACACATTTGAAAAAAAGTTGTCTGCAAATTTGATTTTATGCCACTTCTTGGCCAACAACTGCCGAGTCATCAGAGGAAGATGAAGGAGCAGAAGTACTCGTCGCAATTTCGTCTGTCTCAATTGCCTTTCCTTCTGGTCCAGCGATAAATTTAGGATCGAGTTTCACTCCCAAAACAGATTCGAATTTCTCAGCAATCTCTGGCTTGACGAGTCCTCCCTATTCAATCCCAGATTTGTTTATAAAAAATATTTTGCTACATTTCAAAAAAGTTAATTCACATTTGAGATTTAAATATAATTCAGCGAGGCAGTGTACTCACATTGTTATATTGCCTAATAGCCCTCTCCCAATCGCCAGGGAACTCCTTTTGAAGATGGCTCACGAGTTTGGCCACTCTCTCCTTGTGCTCTTTCTCGCAGCCAGCGCATTGATCTTCCAGCAATTCGGGAATGGCTGATTTCATATATTTTCCAATTTTGTCCTACAAAAACGTGTTAAAGTTAATTATTGCTCTATTTTTATTTTTGTTGAAAATATTTCGACAATTTAATATTCACTTTGATGTAATTATGTATGTACTTACGCATGGACCACCGTCGAGAAGACACTTGAGCTGGAATCTAACGGCTCGCTCATTCTGCAGAAACAAAACAAATTCAGTTTTTATTGCCAATTTAGACACAATTTTTTTGGAGAAGAAGATAAAGGCAGAAGAAGACAATTTAAGTTTTTTTGTTAATTTTTACCTTCAAATAATTTTCAATGTTGACATTAGGGAATGCAATTCCCCTTGGCGCTGGCGGAGCTTGTCTCCGTACAATTCCAGCGGAGCCCTCGCCAACAATGCAAGCCACAACCAAACACAATATCACAAATTGCTTCATTTTCTTTTCGGTATGAACTGCTGAAGTAGAGAGATGAATCTAAAATCAAACTTTATGTGATTTAAAACTCTGTTCTCCTTCACCTTCAATGCTACACTGGACTTGTGACCGAGAACATTACTCGTTTTATATGAATCTCTGAAAATCCCAAAACTTTTTACTGTTTACGACGATGACGTCCGAGATGGTGAAAATATGATGATGAGCTTTGATTTCAAAACCTACATATGTGCACTTAGGTAAACCGTGTTGACTTTGACTGGCAACTGACGTGAGCGAAAAACAGGTTCTTACATTTTCCCAGTGTAGTTTTGCAACCTTATCCACGTCAATGATGCGAGAATGGATATACGAAGCATGTTTTTATTGTGATTTTGTGTGAGAGCGAGAAGTACAATAGCACCTTGAAGAAGACAAAGATTTTCTGAGAATGAATAAGTGCAAAAAAGAGGAGCTGTCAATTTTACTTTCAAAGTTCAAGTTGTGTTGCGGATGATGGTGATGATGAGTCAGCAGACAAGTAAAAGAGAGTAATAAAATGCTGATCATAATCTCAGTTTCACATACAAATATATATAATCTTATAATTACTTGGTATATCCACATATACTATCCTATATTTCCATGAACAGTCGAATAATATGAGAACAAAAGTTAATGTGGAAATAAAAAGTTTCCTTGTGATGGGGTAAGTACCTTTAATTTCCCAATGTTTTTGTGCAATTCTCCAGACCATTGCAGAAAATATGGTTTCACTCGTGAAAAATATTAAATAAATAATAGCAAAAACACGTATGCATAATTCCCTCGTTGAAAAATATGCAAGTCATCATTCCAGGAAAAGTCATTGTAGAGATATTATTCGGCACTGGAAATGTTTTGTATGTTTGGAGGAGAAAAGTGATGTGATTTTATACCTCGGGCGAGATTTCAATTGGAAGTATCTTCATTTAAATGTCATAACGAACTTGAGATGAAGTTGCATTTTAGAATGACAGGTGGAAAATGCAAGTGGTTTTGCACACACATGTTAAGTTACAGGTGTAAATGCTACAAAATGAGTTGAGTTGAAACAAAATGGGACAAAAAACGGTTGAGCTACAATATCTGACTCATCCATGCTCTAATCAATAATCAAGCCATCGGAGTTGCAATAAAAAAAGAATATCAAAGTGGATGGCCGGAGGTGGATTTGCTTAGGTTGTTGAATTCCAGCTCAATTTCATAGCCGACGGAGAGTAAGAGAGATCAAAACATGAAGTTTTAAGTTGAACATTTGCATTTAAAAAACTTTTGTGTGTCGTGTTCTCAAATTATCAAGTTCAATTCAAGGTTTCTGTTTGAGAAGAGGATGCAGATGGTATAAATCTAAGATCATAAAAGTATATGAGCTTTCCTTTGCTTTTCTTGTCGCAATATCGTATACCTTCTCAAGCCGAAGTATTTTTTTCTATGTTGAACAATCGAACTTATGAAACCATTTTTTGCGTCAAGCCTAAAATACAAATTTACTTCACAATGTACACGTAGTTCGAATTGAGTGACTCCGTAGATCATGATTGTAAGTGCATAAAGTATAAAAACATAATTTTCCAGCTATAGTATTTTCCAACATTGCAAAAATATGATTACATTTAATGTCAGAGTAACGGTGTTTGCATTAAGTACTGCACAAAAATTGTCATTATTTTAGAGAAAAGGACCAACAAGCATGCAGCCTACTTAAATTAGGAATGCCCAGGCAAGTCAACAAGACACATCTTGCACAAGAAATGCATTTTTATTATCTTCATAAAAAATCTTCGATAAAATTTTCCTCTTAACCAATTTTACCCTTGATTTTTTATTTTACTAATTGCCCGGCTAATTCCATTTCACTGACCTTGTTGCGTAAAATTGAAAACTCAAAACTGATTTTCACAGGTTCAAACTGCTTCGTCGACAAGATGCAGCCAAATCTGCCACAACCTGAGCAAATTGTAATCAAACGTGACCAACAGAACCATGTCAAAAATAAGCTGGAAGGCATTTGCATTTGCAGCTGCAATTTTAATAACTGGAGTTATTTATACATCTTTGGAAAATTAGGTAGCATTTTCTGCATTTGGTTGTATTAGCAAAGTACCCGTGGAGCTCAAAACACAAAACCTTCAAACGTCAACCAAAGGTCTTGCTCACCTCATATAATTCTCCTTTGCAGTGGAGAATTTGTTGGTTACGAATTCACCGGGTTTGGCCAGCATGCATGCAGAAATTGTAAATACATGTTTGAAATTGATCAAGCTTATGGGTACAATACGTAAGAATGTATTTAAATCCAAGTATGTGCTTTCATTGCATTGCAAGGATATGTATAGTTATGTTATCACTCCCTTCGCCTCACAACATCGGACAATTACAAAAATTCTTTTAGGCTTATTCATAATTGACTTGATAAGTTCGAGGCTGAAAATTATTAATATTGGAATTGAAGACATCGGCACCGAGGTATCTACTCGTAACGAATATCTTCAGTCGGTAATGTTTCGCCGCGCCGACATAAATAACTGATGATGAATATGAATTAGAACACGATTTTGTAATTTGAGGATACAATTTTCAAGAGTATATACTGCTTTGCTTTTCCGTAGCATTTATGTAAACTCACATTTAGTTTAGTATCTTCATATATTTTCCATCCTAAATAATACTAGGAGAATAATCATAAAATACTTCATTCAGGAGCAACTTAACTATCCTCGACTAAATAATTTCAAGATAATGGTTGTCAGTTTTCTGACTTTGTCCATAATAAATATACATATATAACACGAAATGCAGGGGCGAAACCAGCAGAGGGCTAGGGCTACTCGGTCATTAGCAAAACCAAAAATTCTGAAAAAATAAAAATTCTATAATCCTATTAGGCAGCAATCTTCAACTATTTCCAGAAATCCAAAACAGTCTTTCAAATTGTCTCACAAATTTTGGGAAATTATTCGAAAAAGATTGGAAAAATGTCTTAAATACCCGATGAAATTAGTACTGAATTATCCCAAAATCACGTATGTCAACATTGCGCTAAATAAAGTTCCAAAATATGTGTACATACATGCTGAAACGTTAAAAATCTAAAAAAAGTGGTGAAAATGTTGTAATAATTCCCGACTTTTGCCGAAGCGATCGACATAATTGTCGATGACTTCCGGTTTCTGGTTTCCGGGATGACCAGAATTACCACACCCAGAAAATATTCCTAGTTTCGCCACTGAAAAAATGGTGCTATATATATATTTCATGAAGCACTTTTGGTGAGGAAAAGTAAAGCTAACGAACGCACTAGATTCAATTATTCATTTCTGATGGTTAGTTCACATAACAGCATTGGTTTTAGTGAGAGAATTTTGATAGTGCGCAATTGGAGATTGCTCAAGACAGTAAATTAATTTTTGGACGTCAAAAGTCTTAAAGTGTGCAGCAAATATAATAATATTTTTCATCAAAATCCCAGTGTGCTCTTGGAGGAGTGCAATGTCAAAATGGCCTCGTTCAAATTTTTTTCCAGTATTGGTATAACAAAAGGACAGTTTTTGTCTGCATTCATGCAGAAAATTGAAATTGAAAAAGCTTAGGGATACAATATAGAGTGCGCCTACTTGGTTTTACGATACATTCTTGTATGTATCATAAAAAACCAAGTAGGCACACTCATTGCAATACAAATGTATATGCAAGTATCCCTTCCTTAGCCTCGCTACTTCTGAAAACTGCAAAAAAAATGCTAGACTAATTCATAATTGATAAAATATTCGAGACTGATTCTTTTGCCACTGACGAATTCATAATGAATATCATTCGGTAATGTTTCGTGGCCCTGAAATAAATAAATGATAATGAATATGAATTGAAACACGATTTTGTCATTGAGGATACAATTTTCCAGAGTACTGCTTTACTATTGTCGACTAAATCATTTCTAGATAATGGTCGTCTGGTTTCGGACTCTATAATATCCATAAATAAATATACACTCATAATACAAAACACGAAATGCAGGGGCGAAACCAGCATAGGGCTACTCCGGCATTAGCAAAATCAATAATTGCTTTTAGGTGACAATATTTATGCAAACTCTCAATTTAATTTTGTATTTGCATACATTTTTCACCGTAAATAATACAGGGAGAATAATCATAAAACGTTTTCAATAGGAGCAACTAATGTCGAATAAATAATTATTCTAGATAATGGGCGTCAGCTATTTGACTTTATGCCCATAATCAATCTAAATATATAACACGAAATGGTGCTATATATTTCATGATTCACTGTCGGGACGAAAAAATACAGCTAACGTATTAGATTCAATTATTGGTTTGCTGATTGCTGATGGTTTGCTTAGTTTTTGAGAGAGAATTTTGAGATTGCTCAAGACAATTAATTAATTTTTGGAAGTATAAAGTCCTAAAGTTGAAAGTTTGCCACAACTATAATAATACTTTTTCAGCAAAATCCGAGTGTTCTCTTGCATGAAAAGTACTTCAAAATGTTAGCCACATATTTACCATTGTATTTAAAATATTTGTCTTTATTAGAAATTTTGAATAGTGCATTATTCAAGTGGGATAGTGATTCCCATACTCTTGTCCAAATTCAAGATAAGCGACAACGACGAAAGTATCTTGTTCAATATCGTCTTCACAGGTTCATCATAATTATCTTGATTTTGCAATCGATTAAAGAAAATTTCAGTGAACAAACCGACTCAGGCTCAAAATTGGACAGAATCCAAAATACGTTTTTGCTGTATGTGAACATGGTCTTCTTCTTTATCGCGAGAGAATGTCATGTCCATTCCTCGGACTATATTCTACTCATCAACAGCACCCTCCAATTTGCATCCAAATATCGAGCAGGTATTTTCGAGTTAAATCAACCTAATAATTAAACGAATTAACATTGTATAGAGTTTTTTGTGAAATTTTGTATGGTTCACTAGCGGAAATAAAATTTAGTCGTCGAACGCTTGTGGAAAGATTAGACATTCTGGTCGCTTATAGCATTCACCCCGCTGCGCTTGTAGCGCCGATATTGATGATCTACGGGCTTCACTTTTGGAATCCTTTCAAAGCGACACTTGCAGGATTTTGGATTCTTCCGGAATGTTGTCGGCCAACCACACTACACAATTCCCAATGGCTATTCACAGTTTTAAAGATGGCACTATTGCTTGGAAACCACTGGATGATGAGCTTTTCAATGCATGCTGCTGGATTGGTCATTGTCGGGAATATGATATTGTGCTCACTCAGTTTGAAGGATTTCCTTTGCTTGTAAGTATCAACGTAAAAATTGTAATAACTAAAAATTTGCATCTCAACAATCTGTTTCTTTTAATTCAGAACGTGGACATGGACAAGAAGACGACGATCAATAACCATAATTGTAAAAATGTACAGACGAATTCAGTTGTTGGCAAAATTGAACAATTCCTTTCAGCAAGGAGTCGTCGTGCCAATAGTAGTTGTCGGTTCTATTATTGGCCTGTCTGCCTCTATTTTCTCACTATTGAGAATGCAATTAGAAAAGGAAAATTTAGGAGCAATCATGTTTTTCTCAATGGCTTCAACATACGCCCCAATCTTTATGATTGTGCTTTTGGGTGGGCTTCTGCAAGTACATATTCAGTCCAAAACGCTGCTCTTCAACTTGAAGAGGAAGCAAGGTCATCTAGCCTTTCTGAAACGTGAACAAAAATTTGCTATATTATTTTACAGATCTTGTCCAAGCATTAAGATGTTTTTTGTTGGGAGCAATTTTATTGACGAGTTGACGCCATTGAATTGCTTGAACTTTTCATTAAACCTTACAGTGCAGCTTCTTCTTGTTTTCAAGTAGGAAGTATGACGTACTGAAGGAATATCTCGAATGAATAATTTGGATAATAGGTTTTAAAAGTTCGTTAAGAATACAGTGTGTTAATATATTGCTATGATTTGTATAACTTTGAAAACAGTCGAAAATATTTTCGCGCTAGTAAGGTTATTAATTAGTGTTGTATATTTATATAGATTTAAGCTGGTTGCAAATAAGAAGGTCATAATGATCCCAGCTTTAGCATTCTTTCCTATGTTAAACCAAAAACAATCGTAACGCGAAACATTCCAGTTACAAATACCTGCCTTTACCAATGTACATATATGAAAATCGAAAAAATCTTATATATTGAGGTCGAATAAGCTTGTCATATTACCAGCAGGCACATGTATGCAATGATTACTTGATTAGCATCGCAGCATAAAAAGTCAAAAACACCACAAATGCTTTTAGACAAAGTTATAATTAATAAAATATTACATATTGAATTTCGATCCACGAAACTTGACAAACTCAGCATGCCAAAATAATGTGATGCTTCCGAATGAGATGCCCGGAACATTTTAACTCTACACTTTGTTCATTTTATAATTTATTATATATATATTTATGAAATTTTGTTGGGGATAAAAATAAATCCGATGTTACCGCAAGACCGCGGCTTTATTGTCACATCCTCACTCAATATTGGCAGTTTGGCACAAAAAATATTACCTGACAACGGGCCACTTCAATCCTTGAGACCTAATGATTTATGAGTAAGATTTTCAAGTTGCGCGTATCAAGGTGAATTCATTTGCGGCATTTCTTCCGTCGTCTTCGTCGACGTGTTTTTCTCCTCAATTCTATGTAGCTCAAACTATTCCAATAAATTATTTCAATCAAAATATTAAGCATAGCAACTGCAAGGCCACACCCCCACAAACAAAATATGATGACAACATTGCCCGTCATCGAAGGTGGCCTAACCCTAATCACTTGTTTAAATCTAATTTGCAAATCTATCTTCGTAACTCTGCTCCACCAATCCCAAATCCCAGACTCGGAAATTCCTTTCAATCTCCCGAGAAAGGACGGAGGAACATATTTCATTTTCTCGAACGTAAACCCAATCAAAATCTCGCTCAAAACTTCTTTTCCCACGAAAACAAAATCCCTGTTCTCCTCATCCTTCTTTAGGAAGCTTGCAACTCGATTGGCCACCAAATCGGACACTATGATTGCCTTCTTATCGCAATCTTTCACAAAGTTGACAAGTTGCTTGAGCAGCCGTTTTCTGCTAGAGAACCACTGAAATCCTTCGTGTTTCGAGTCCCACTCCAATCGAACTGAATTACCTTGACTCAATTCCAATCTACTGTGCTCATAAATGCTCACGAGTGAGCTACTTTTGCTCTCCGTGACCTCCCAATGTCGCCCCACCTGAGACACAAAGTTCCAGTCGGAATGGACATGGAAACCTGCCGCAACATAATGATATTTAACCGACAAATTGTGTGGACCAACTCTTGTTATATTCTCCAAATAAGGCTCCGTAAATTCGGATTTGTTCCCTCCTCCGAGATATTCTCTAAGCTCTAAATCCATTTCTTCAGATGGGCTCCCGCCAATAAAAATGTCAAAGTCGGGCGTCTCAAAGACACCAGACTCTAGAAAAGTATCTAGCGGAGTCCCCGCTTCCTTATTCAATTTGAAGTGATCCAAATGAGTGAATATTTGGAAAGAGTCCGCGACCAACTGCTCAAATTTTTCGTATCGAATGAAACCCCGTGGTGCAATGATATTGTAAACATTCTCATTTTTGTACGCGCTGCTAATCACCATCGCTGCAATGAACACACTCGAAGTTACCAGTCGAATTTGGATTGCGTCGTGGTTTATGAACAGACCATCCCTTTCCAATAGATGTCGAACGGGAACGAATAAATTCTGAAATAAATTTTTCCTCCAATTTTTACGTTTATTTGGCTTCGGCCTAATGAACTCGAGAAAAATTGTTGTTGTCGTGGCAACAATTGGTGCAAGTAGTAACACAATGGCAAAAATGCATCCCCAAGTAGCCGCATCAAATATTGTGAACAGCTGCTTGAACGGCAAGTCCATTGTTAAAGGCTTCCCACAGCAGGCCTGGGCAAGTACTCGAGTTCTTAAGTACTAAGTATAAGTACCAAGTACTGTAAAACGCTCAAGTACAAAA
>JAQFZW010001921.1:0-21405 GCA_034687055.1 Heteromurus nitidus
CTTTAACCATTTTGTGGAATCAGCTAACTCTCGCAGGGATTTATTACATTACAATTACAGTAATTTTCATGTGATTAGGTCAGTGTTTTTTGTACATAAAAGATGTATTAGCTACGTTTTACAATTTTAAGTGTCAGGCAGGATAGGTATATACAAAATTACGAAGTGAGTAAATATTTAGGGCTAACTATAGGTCAGGTAAGTACTAGCAGCCAGGTTTTAGGTAGGTCTTTGTATCATTTATTTACTATTACATTTTTCGAGTGGTGTATGATATTTGTGGTTGGGCAATGGCGGAAAATCAACAATGAATTTTAAAATGATGACAAAACAGAGTTTACTTATTTTGTATTTCAAATATATATATATGAATAGATTTTAACGAATATATACATTCTATAGATATATATACTAATTCAAGAAGTACATATAATATGCATAAAATCTACATGTAGGTAGGATATAGATCTTGTAACTTCCGATTAGTGAAGCATTTCAGAAAGGAAACTGTCCCAAGTTTTTGTACTGAAGCCTTCTCGTGGGGGAGCTGTGTGTTTGTAACTTTTTTTCCTTTCAGTGAGACACAAATATTTGTATTCGTTGTTGTGCTGTTCGTTTGAATAAAGTCTTGTACAGTAACTATCATCTTTTTGATAATAAAAGATCAAAATACGTTTTCGTGAAATATGAAGCGAATCTGTCTACATGTATTATTTAAAGTTTAGTTTAAGTTAAGATTGGGTCACAGGGTACAAAAACCCCTTTGTAAGGGGTGCCATCGATGGTCATTGTTGTGTGCTGATAATATGGGAGTTTGTCATCGTTGCTCTTGCTTCTTGTATAAGTCTGGTCAAATTTCTCAGCGTCCTTGATGCTCTCATCAAAATAATGGTATATGAAGCGAACAAAACGACGGTAGGAGTCGATCAACGCATAATAATCCTCTTCTGTAAGTTGGCTTGAAGATGAGACGTTCTTGAGGATATCATACTTTCTTCGGAGGATGTGATCAGCACTCTATGTGAATATGTACAAGAATTTCTCAGCCATACTTTGGAAAGTGAAATTCAACAACTGTAATTTGACAATATGTAAAACATGCACACCTTGAGCTTATGTCGAACTTCATGATAAATACAATCCCTTGCAGCAATCGATACACGAAGAAGTTGTGATGGCTCAAAAGGTTCATGATTGTTATTAGAATCATCAGCAAAGATAATATGTTTGAAATATTTCCGAATGAACTCATCAAAATCAAATTTTGGAATTGCGCAGGGCGGTCTGGTCCCAGTCGGATTTCTTTGAGCATTCTCGTTCTGCAAAAGAGTTAAAAGGGATTTCTGATTTTCTGTTTTTAACCAATCCCAGTTTAAATGTAATTATGCGTTTTGCACCAATTCACCTCTTTCTTGATCAAAGGATTGGAAATGAGTGGTTGTTTACACTCAAGCCGACTCTGACGTTCCACCGCACCACGTGGAGAACCTGTTGCTGAGCTTGAGCTTCCCGACTCTGGTTGAGCTTCACGTATCCCTGTCGAAGAAGTGGACTGATCCACAGCTTTTGTTTTGTCTAGCTTACAGACAGACTCGTGTTGGTCGTTGCTCTTGGCTTGCAAGCGTTTTTTCACATTGACAAGTTCGTACTAAACGTTGCAAAGAAGCGTTTGTAACAAAAATGCATATCGCCGGTTCATGCACATATATTAATTTTATATATTCCCAATGGCTAATTACCTCTTTCCCAGCTACCAATTGTTGCAAGTAACGATTCGTCGCTTCACATTCTTCCAGTATAGTTTTCAACTTGAGACATTTCCTTTGAAAGAAAGCGAGACTTCGTGAGGATATGCAATAGCGAATAACAATAGTATTCTAAGACTCATCAATCACTCTCTCCATACCTGCAAGGTTGTTTTTCTGTCTCAATTTTTGGAGAAAGCTGCCCTTCCTCTGATAAGGTACTTCCACTGCCTGGACTGATCACTTGAGGAACTTTCAAGTGTGGATCCCCATGACCGGGTAGAATCAAACGTGGCTTTGGGATTCGACTAGGTTGCTTTCCCGAATCATGAGGAGCACTCCTTGCCGATAAAGGGGAACCACTGACGCCGTCATCATCGTGCTTTGTTATAATGGTGACTTTCGGAATGGCACTCTTTGGTCGATATTTCTTCGTTTTTAGAGATGATTTTGGAGCTTTGGAAGGACTTTTAGCTGAGCCATTTGAAATGGATCGGTTATTATTTTCAAAGCCCCCTTCCATGCTATTCTTCTGCTTTTCCTCCACTTCATACTCGGTAATCGTTTCCGTTATAATTCGGGTGAGGACCATGGCCTGGTTCTGTTGAGGATTCGTGCAAGATTGATTCTTGAAAATGGGGATCGCTTCCCGAGGTGAACGGATTGCAGGAGTTTGCGTCACGAATGCTTTCTTTTTGTAGAATTTATCCTCATAGTTGGATGAATTCCTCTGCTTGTGGAAAGTTTTCGTTCTTTCTGTCGTCATTTTGGAAAAAAGATGGCCACAACAGGGGATTTTCGATGGAATAATTGATGACTTCGGAAGAGGAATCACTTGAAATGATGGCATTCGCTGTTCAGTTGTGGAATCTTTAGGCGATGGGAAAGATAGAGGACTTGTTACAAGAGGGCAAAGTTGCCATTCCTGTTCGTGCTCAGTGCTGGATAAATTGTCCTGGTATGCAGATCCAGGTGAAGAGGGACTTGATATAATCTCACTCATGGACCCACCAGTCGATTCCTTTCCAGGAGAATATGGAGCATCTGATATAACTGGAGAAGAAGGTAGCTTCTCATTAATTGCAGATGGGGAGAAAGTGGTGAAAGCAGTTGGGCTTTCAATTTCAAATGCCTCCGTCTGATCACTGGTGGCTGGAACACTAAAACCTTGGCTCGCGACAGGATCTGGAACTTGGAATAGGTGACTGTGTCGACATCGCGGCAAGGTGAAAGTGAAAGGCAGTGGCTCATTTCTCAGGCCAGCATTGTCATTATGGATTGCTCCCTCAATATCGTCTGGTTTACAGTTAATTAATTCCTGCTCATTTCCTCTTAGCTCGCTCTCCGCTGAGGACTTTCTCTTTAGCTGGATCTTTGTGTCCTCTGAACTCATCTCTGCAATTGTTCGAGCACCAATGCTCTCGTATGATTCAGCGCCTCGATTATGTATTTCTAAAGGATCGGAGGAGCCAGAGGTTTCATAATAGTTTTCTCTTGGGCTCTCCTCAGCTTCAGGTTCAACTGGATAATTTGGTATTGTGCATGGAACGTCATTAATTTGTGTAGAATTTCTGGGACGCGTGGGTGACGACACACCAGATCGTGGGAAGTTGTAATTTGCTGCTGATCTCCTCGCCTTGATTCGGAATGGTATCTTTGACGGCTGGGGACTAGATTTAGGTCTAGGCTCCATTTCTGCACGTGTCAAGTCTGCCATTCTTCGTCAAACTGCGGGGCTACTTTGTGTTACTTCAGCCAAACTGATGGAAGCCTGAGAATAGTGAAAGTAAACTCACAGTCAGCGGAAATATAGGCGAGTTTTACGTTACAAAACACTGAGGTGATGTGGGGGTGAATGTGATTGAAACGACTTTGTTACAAATCGGTTTGTGATCCTTTAAAATCAAAAAGCATGAGGAGTCATCAGTGTACATGGCAAGTTCCGTCTTGGTAACCTTTGCATAGAGATCCCCAAAATCCACAGAGCAGATCCCTTCCGGCACACCGGGCACACCTTTATCGATCATTTTAGTTGAATTTATCGAACTAAAGTTTATTCATGGCATGCAGAAATCGAATTTCATCAGATCAGCATAAGCACAGCATATTATACGTATTTTCACACTTTCACATTGTCAGAGATTGACAAGCGCGTGAAATTTGCTCTTAGATGCTTTGCTTTATCGTTAGAATGTGAAATGCTCAAGCAAACTGTGCAATTGTTAAAATGTAAATGCAAAATGTTCAATATAAAGTTGGAGTGATTTTTTATACATTTGCACATGTCTGATACTACGACGGAGCACGTGTTCATAATTTCACAATGTCATCGATGATCGCAGCTGAGAAAAAAAGAGTGCTTCACTGAAGCGAGGAGAACACGTTCATTCATAAAACCGGTGCATATAAGCCACAATAAGATTTCCCAATACTCGTCCATGTATTCCGTGAGGAAGTGTATTTGTTTTGTATGCATGTCCAGCACAATTTTGTGAAAATTGTGAATTTGTGCAACCACAATCGAACCGTCTCCATCTGAGCTGATACAAAATTATTATTTAAATTTGACATTGTGAGAAATTTCACTTGTTGGACCAAGTTGTATTTTGGAGAGGAAAAATTTCGTAAGTTGTAAAGTCAGGGTGCATTTAGTGAGTGTAGGGAAAGGGTGAATTAGAGGTGCGTATGTTCAGTTTATTGCAATTTTATATTTTTTATAAGTGTAGGAGCATATAAAGTTCAGAGAATAAAAACATGGGCGAAGTGAAGGGCAGTTTAGGAATGCAGCGACGAGATTTGGATTTGACTAAGGAGGTCGGCAATATAATTATGCCTGGAGATGAGTTTTCCATATCGGGTATTTCATCGAAGATGATCATTGGCCCTGGACTGCGCTCTATTTTGGACCCTCAAACTAAACAACTGAAAAGGATCGTTGCTTGTAAAGCAGGATTGCTGAAAAGGCCGAAATCCAATACTTTTTTGATTGAGATGAAAACTCGCAATGTATGAGGTTTTAATATCTAAAAATCATTTCTCCAGGTATTGTAGTTGTAGAGTTTTAATTGACGATGTGCTTGTTTGTTTGTTTAAAGTATCAAAGCTTTAAGAAAGATGACATCATTGGGATTATAAAGCAAAAATCCAAAGGTGAGCATTATGCGATGGATATTGCATGTCGGGAACATCGAGCTCAGTTATCAAAGAATGCTTTCGAAGGTGCGACGAAGCGCTACAGGCCTGATTTACAGGTGAGTTGTGAAACAGATTTGATAGTTCCATCTTTTAAATTAATTTTTAGCATGTTCTTATGCAGTTTTATATATTTTTAATAGGTTGGAGATTGCGTGTACGGCAAAGTTATGGATTACCCTAAAGATTTTCCTTTGGAACTAACGTGTGTGCTTCCATCTGGAAAAAATGGGGGCCTGGGTCCTCAGACTGGAGGTCATGTGTTTCACGTTCCAATCCATTTCGTTCGAGCATTAAGGACTCCACTTCCCAAGGAAAATATTTTGATGAAAGTAGGCAAAATTGTTCCTTGTGAAGCAGCTATAGGAGCTAATGGTCTTGTCTGGATCAAAGCACGCAATGTTGTGCTAACGATATTGGTTTCCCAGTTATTGCAAACGTTATCAAAAGCAGAACCGAATGAGTATGATTCGTATTTAAAACAGTTTCGAACTGCTATTAGTAATCTGGGATAGAAAAAATTGTACGCAGTTGGCTAGATTATGATTATATTATATGGAATGTTTTCTATTTTCTTAAAAAATGAAAAATTGAAGATAAAAAAGTTTTTTTTTTGTATATAAAGAATTATATATTTTATTTCATCCTTTATTTCATCTCTGCTCATTCCTTTAATTTACAAATCCCGATCTCATTAGCCTTTTACAAGGACTTCAAAAATTTTACCTGTGCCTTTAAAATATATATTAGGGTACGTGTTTCAGGTTGAAAATGACAGAATAGATTTTATACGAGTTTGATATCCATTTTAAATGTTTGCTCAAATAGTTTTTTGTGGTACTTGTATGTATGTACAACATAATGCAAATGCAAATGATTGCCATTTTACATCACCTGCGGTCATCCTTCCATTCCTCTTCTGTGATAAAAGAACCTTTGTTGAAAACCTAACCAGTATTACAATTACATTTTTAACACTAAAAACTTATATGCAGACAATAAGATTTATAGCTGACTAGGACCTTTTTTTACGAACACTTGTAATAATTCACAATCAGCACACTTTACGTTGAAGTTGACACAAATATATTTTGTTGGGACATTTGTTTTCTAACTAAAATAACAACGATGATGACAGAGTTGACATGTAGAGAACAAGGAAAGGAGCAGTGACGAAAAAATACATACAATTCACATTCCGCCCAGTATACTCTCAAATGAGTTATAAATATCAGCTATAAGAGTGCTGTCATTCAAAATCAATTAAACATCATCTTTGGTTTTTATACAAACATAAATAAGTAGAGATGCCTCTATAATTAATAAATTATTTAACAGATACATCCTTGTTTCTATATATCCCTTACAGAACTAACTTAAGTAATGGAAATTGTTTTCCGGGGAACTCTTGATAATAACTTATATCGTAAGTGTGTGGTAAATGTACACGCATATACACAGCTTTTGAATTTAACTTATTTAAACTTACGGTTAAAATCTACGTTAAAAGTTGTGAAATCCTGTGTTCTTAGCTAGTGCTGATATACACACTCTCATCTGTCAAATCTCACTCACGAACATATTACCCTCGCCTCGCCGCTATATGTAATTGGCATATATAAAGCGCATACCAAACAGGTTAAAAAAAGAGTACGATAAGCGGCACTGCGGAACTCGAGGGTGAAAAATGAGGAGACTAAAAATCTACGTAGTAAAATACAACCGTTGGTAAATGTGCTTTAAAAAAAGGAGAAAAAACTGCGGTTCCATAAACGCTCGCTCCGCATAACTTGGCTCATATATGGACTATTTTTATATTTAGTTTCTTTCTTAAAATCTAGATCTGCATTTGCGAATTTCCTCAGGTGCAAAACTAAGCTAATGGAGTTTCTACATATATTTTTTTCTAATTTATACTTAAGTAGTATTTTCCTAGCTAAGACCATTGCGTTGTTGACGTATGGTAGTTTAAGAATTAAATTCTTCCAAAAATGTCCTGTTGGAGAGGAGTTTGCAGCGATAATGCGATCGCGCTTTGAGGAAAACTTGCTTTTGCGACGAGCTACAATTGGCGATATAATTGTTGGCATTATAATAATTACAATTCGGTTTATTGTTACAAGTCTCCGGCCCTGTCTCCAGGTTTTCTCTCTCTCTCTCTAAAAAGTATAATATTATGATGTAGCACCAATGTATCAGTGACTTATATATGTTTTGTATCTTCTATTAGCACTTTGCGTGTGTGTATTTTATATAGAGCATTTCTACTATAACACATACCTTCGTTCACCTTGCAAAATTGCATTAACCTACATAACTATATTTAATAATAATTTTTTATACTTTATTCCTTTTAGAAACTGTAAGATTGGCAATTCATGGATTGTTTCGGTTTCGGTTGACTGGTTGGATTTTGTGTTCTTGGGCAAGGATTTCTCTGGGATTCAATTCATTCCTGTACTATTTCGATAGTATTTCGGGGTGAGAAGGGCGGGTCTAAGTTCCAAAATAACCTACAATCTCTACAATAATATATGTGCATGTGTGCATGTACACATAATTTATATGTTAATTTAATATAATTCCGTGTATAACGTTAAATGCATATCAATCAGCATATTCTATTATCATAGTAGGTCCATGTCAAAAAATCTTCCAAAAACAGGAGAGAGTTTTCGATATGGCTGCAAAATTGGTTCGTTTCTTTTCTCTTTTTATTCTAGCTAGATTCCCAAGCACCTTTTCAAAGCTATAATTATCGTATGAAAGCGGTGATTCCGTTTTATCATCCTTCATATATTTTTGCAATATAATAAACAGATTTACTTTGTAAATTTGGTTCATATGTACTTAAATCTGTTTTTGTAATGCTAACTACTGTGTTTTTTGCTAATAGTGGCAAGTATTCCTTTAGCTAAGTTTCTGGTGATCTCACAGCAGTTTTAAAGCTTTCGTGGCGAAATTCTTTGGTTTCCTCAGTCGTGTACCGTTTTGTTGTTAGCTCAAATATAATAACGTCTAACATTGTTGAAGCTTTTTTCTGGCTACTCCATCTGAATTCAAATGATGTTTACAAAAAAATTGTGAGCCATTATAAGTTGCAGTTCTGCGGGCACAAAGCACAAATTATACATTCACACAACCATCCTCTACTCTTAATATGCATACAAAGTATATATTTTATGTATGTCCACGTAATATCAATTCTGAGTAAAAAATATTTTTTAGCTCTTCACAAAATTATTTCTGATCAGAAACTTGTTTTATGTGTGCGAACCCAACATATTTCTTTGTTCTTCCTGTCCCAAACAACGCTTCAGCAGCAATATTATATTATTGCATTCCATTTCCATTCTTCTGATCCCAATCATAAAATGAACTTACGTTTGTGTGTACATTGTCTCTACAAAGCCTATAATTTCATTGTTGGCCTTAGCACGCAAAATCTCTCTACGTTTATGCAAGCACAGTAATTAAATTCACAGTAAAAAATATCCGTTGTGTGTGTGGATTCCACTCTCTTGGATCGGAGCTTGATATAATAATCAGGAGAAATATATATATCAATATGGGATCTTGATCTTGATGGGTAATATCGTACAATATGTATGTCCAAATATTTTCTAGAGATTTAGTTAAACAGGGACTGCGTTAAACTTCTGTGAGGTATTTCCTCGGGCAGACTCCCGTCTTACTTTCCCCGTTTCGGATTGTCACCATTCCGTCCAGCTCTTCGCCGATTTGTATAACAATCTATTGGAACCCAAGAACAAGTTTTATTAAAACTTTCTCTGGAGAAAGTGCCAAGTTTTAGGATGGTGATGTGCATATCGACATATTTATTTTGTACCTGATCTCGCAACAACTTGAGTCCATTTTCAGCTCCATCGGTTACTTGGAGGTTGTGAGTAACTTGTAACGGCTTTTCTCCACCGTGTAACTTCGTTACATATTTGGAGGGAAAGTATCCAGTGCGACCTAACCACTTCCCGAGCCACCAGTCAGGGTCCGTGGTGTCGATTACAGTTATCTTATAACCCGCCCTGAGAATAATAATATTTAACGAATAAGAAATATGATCTCATAATCTCATCTGAACCCCATTTAAAACTCTTTTAAGAAACGGAAACTTTTATTCACTTCAAATCAAGCTCATCGGGATGCCTTGCTTTGAAATTATACAAAACAACGTAAAGATTGGTCGGCAACAGTCGATGTGGCTTCTGCTGCGTGAAAATCCATTCAAAAATCATTATTCTTGATTAAAGCACACGTTTTCCTGGAATAATTTCGCCACGAGATTCTTACCGGTGAAGGACACGGTGATGTACTAGCGGAACTATGAGATTTATCGTTTTCGTCTGGAAGCTCGACAGAACTCATTCGCATATTACGAGTGGAGAGCAGCGTTCGCCGGTTATGAACCGGACTGGAGGGTGCTGTACCAGAAAACAATTATCGAGCAAAACTTTAGTTTTTCAACTTAAAACCAAATTATCCTGAGGAGAAAGAATAAACGAACAGAAAATTAAGTTGGAGAGAGACAAATTGTCTGATTTTGAAAATTAGAAAAGAGACTAGACAAAAAAAGATCATATATGGGAAAAAATGATGATCAAATTGTCACTCACGGAGAACAAATTAATCTCATTATTTTAATTAAATTGAACATTTAAAAGCTGACAAAGGTTTGTTAATTTGCTGGAATAATAATGTGCATTAGTATGTAGCTTTTTGGGGGGGGGGGGGTTCACTCGCGAAATAAACATTTTTTTATGTAACACAAAACGTATATATCCTTTAGAAAATCCGAACGCTCACAACAGCAAACACAAAAGCATATTTAAATATGATTTCACAAAGCCATTCATCCCGGATTAACTGGATCATAATCTCAATGTTTATCCAGTACACATTGTTTCAGCTTTTTCAATCATACCAATTACTCAGATTTTCAATTAAATTAGATTTCCTCTCTAATAGCTCACAATGAACCTTTGGTTCTGCAACTAACACGGCAGCAATTTCTGAACAAACTTTCTTCGATCTTAGCGCATCTATTCATATGCATATGTGCGCGTAGGCCCGTGCCCAATGTAGTGCAGAAGAGATCATTAAAAGGGGAGCAAATTTTTTCGGTAATCAACAAAGTTTCCCTAATCCGTTTAGTGCCAATAATAGCAAACACCGAGCAGGGAGCTAATGAAGATATCAAAGGGGAGTGACTCAATCCTTTAGTTAAAAAACTTTTCTTTTGCAGTGTGCATATAACATTATATGAACTTATTTCTAGCAAAATATGTATATTATGAATATGTAAATATTTCTAGTAAGCACATTAACATCCATTTAACACAGAATGCGCATGTATAACTTCCACTTTTTCATCCTTTCTCACTCCCCAACTAATTCATCCTCTCTCATTACAACTTTGTCACGACCGAGACATCCATTCTAATGGAAAACTGGAGTTGATTTAATTTAAAAGTTTTGTAATACCTTGGAATTCTATTTTCCCCTTTTCCAGCAATATATGCATACCATAATACTATACATATGACTTGAATAGACATGCTTATACTATGTTTTAGGCCATGTAGCTAGTTGTTGTGAGCTTGTTTATTCGTCCACGTGAAAATATTAAGAGATACATCAAACCAAACCGGAGAGTTTCACTTCACTCCCTAAAAACTTTGCTTTTTCACTAGACCTACTTCTTGTAATGGATATGTGCGCTAAAAAACTTTAGTGGGTTTTTGATACCTTCACATCAAACAGGCAGAAAACTTGCATACATCATTATATACACACATTTTTATATACTTTTCTCGCTTGTGTCATTTTGTCCAACTGCCTTGATTTCTAAAGAAGAGAGGAGAGAAAGTTTTGTGTGTAATGATTTTTTTGGGAAGTGAAAAGTGCATAAAAAGGTAGAGAGAGAAGAAAAAAATTGTGTGATCAAAAGAAATGTTTAACGAAGGTATGCCTACATAATACTTATCCTATAATGGAAATTTTTGTTCGTGACAGGTGTGTCTTCCTGTATTTGTGCTGTGCAACTGATCGGTGAAAAATGAAATGAATAAAGGTAGCGGTGCGGGAAGATAGAGCTTTCACACAAAAGTGTGAAAGTAGAAAGGAAAGAGAAAAGAATATCAAAAGGGTTTTGTAGAGAGGAAGCAGTGAACTTTTTTATATATTCTGGATGAGAGAAACACATCGACATGCATTGTACACCTTATACAAACATGTATAAGCTGCTTACTCTTACACAAAAAGCTTTGTTTGAGAGGAGAGAGCGGAGGTTCTCCCTCGTTCAACTTTCACTTCTCTCTTGAGAATATCACATACAAAAAACCAAAGTGCCTTCATTCACTTCCTATCAAACTTTCCCCCATTCACCATATTTCCTCATGGAGAAAAAGACTCTGAAGGATCGAATATCACACACGAAAATTAAGCTCATTTCCACACATTCACGGAAGTTTATTTTTGAATTAAGAATTCCCATTGTTCATTATTTTAGAGGACGTGCAGAATCATTGAAGGCAGCGCAGATACTAGGGTTGTTTAAATGGCCTACGTAAAAAGCTAGAGAAAAAAATATTGCATTGCGAATTTGTTGAACTACGTTATGACTTATGAATGCGATAAGTAAACCCCAAAATTTACAAGCTACTAAAACTACGTTTTGCCTCAGCTTTCACTAGATAAAAATTGACCCATATTTTCAACTACGATTCTAAATCTTGCATTCGTAAATTTTTTTCTGTACAAAGATTTCGAATTCACAGTTTGGTTTTAACACTTTTCGAAGGATTATAGATATTATGCATCATGTTAAATTCTCTACTCGTTTCCGTTCTACGAGCTATAAACTATGTAAGCAAAAAATTGGAACAATTCCTCTACGGAACAATCGCAATAAATGACTTGACTCGAAATTAAATAGCATCGTATTTCATTTTTTTCCGCATCCGAAAAAAAGTTGGCAATAAAATTATTATTGTCAAGAGGTAAAAATGATAGATAGCACAATAATGTAAAAAATACCGAAATGATTGACAGAGGCAAACGGAGATTGGTTTTGCGAGTAGAAGTCAGAGGAAGGTGAAGCATGAGCACTGAAAGCAGAAGAATTGGAATGGATCATCCCATTCCCAAGGACACCCGAAGAACTCGGCATCATCATCGTAAGCCCACCTCTGCCATTTGCATATGACAGTCCAGCTTTAGTCCACGCTGCTAGAAAAAGAGAAACCGGAGGAGAGAGAAAGAGAGAGGTTGTGAGAAAAAACGAGCAGTAATCAGAAAAGGGAAAATATTAAACAAGAGAAAGTAAACATAATTATGATGATAATGATTATATACAAAAAAGTTGATAAAACATATATATATATATACTTGTTTTAGACATATTTCATAACAGATTGTGAGAGACGCACATACAGAATAATAGATACGCACAGAGAGATGAACGAAAAAGAATATAATTTTATCAACAAAGATATGTGTCAGGCACAATTAATTTTGTAAGATGGTATATAAAAAAGGGTTAAAGAATCCAACTTAACAAGGGGCAAAGAAATAAACGTACTTAAGACGACGTAAAAAAACCGAAAAGTCGGTGCATCACAGTAAACAAAATGAAGAGAGAAGATATAGTGAAAAGTGGAAACTTTGGGAAAACAGAATGTTTTGCACAGATATTATGCTTCTTTGCTTTCCTTTACAAAATACTTCGAGCACGAAAAAAAGAAGTTTTCACGACCAGAGGGTACGAAGTCATTACTGTACAAAATGTATTTATAAACAAGGTCTCATTCTGCAAGTGCGTATGCTTGCATCATTACCAAGTATCACATGTCAGTTCTGAAGGTGCATATTTACATAAATGATCAACAATAAAATTACAAGTCAACAATGGATACACATTACTACACAACATGAATTATGTACATTTGTCTCAATCTGTAATTTTGGTATGGAGCATTAAGGCATTGTTGACAACTAGCGCCGTCATTGCTTATGTATGTCTAATGTATTCAAACAAAAGATGGATAGGATCTTCCTTCGGTGTAATCAGACGTAATCAGTAATCATGCATCTGTCCTCTAAAAAACGTTTGCACATGTGTGTACGACTTCGGGTCGAAAATTAAATTCTTGTATTTTTAGACCAACTCCGAGAAAGCGACATGTGAAAGGCAAATTACAGTATTTGGGCGCACTTTTACTAAGCAAAAGGCTTCACCGCACCTTCCGAACACTCAAGTCAGAATCAAACGAGGTTTCTTTTTGGTGGACGAGAGGAGCTCGGTTTTCTTACTAAACCATATTTTCTAGTACAATTCATTTCAGCCATCTGCAGCTTGTCAGTTAAGGATAACACTGAAATATCAAATGTTTTTTTTCAAGGGGAAAGCTTTTCTCGTGGAGAAAGTTAAAAGAAAGCACAAAGTCGGAAGTATCTAACCACCAAAGGTTGTATCCACCCGATCACAAGCATATAAAGCGAATTTGATTGTAGAGAACACTTTCCCTTCCGCGAAACAGTTATATATTATCGCTAACCACGTTCACGTGTGTGTGGGCCGATCATTTCCAAGTATCGCATCGATTTGGAAATTGCATATGGTCTGTATATCATATCGTATGTGATTTATGACAATGACTCTTTAGTAGATTGAATCCGGCTTCGCAAGACAAGGGAGGGCAAAGGTGTGCACTAAACACTAAACTACGAATAGATACTATGAAAGCTATATTTTTGCTACCTAAATTTCCACAACAAAATGATAGATGAGATGGAAATGATTTTGTGTGAATATGACAAACAAGGAGAGAGCGAGTAGTGATGTTGACGTGTGATATGATATAATGTGTGTGTGTGTCGACTACCATATTTATCACCATCATTCTTTTTTTACGGGAGGAACGACTTTTTACACAACAGTACTGGATCATCATCATCAATTTACATAATACTTCATAAGCTGATGACATATATTATGTGAGGTGGGTGTATATACGTCAAACAACCATACTCTCTAAAATGCAAATTATTGCACACGCGTGTCAAGTGCATTTCTCCCGTCGGGACTCGGGACATGTTCCTTCAACTGTGGCATTAGTATATTACTTATATAATTTATACCAACTAATCATTTCCTGTCAGTATCGTGTTAGGTCAAAAAGCAGCCCCAAAGGGTTCCGTACAAAAGTTCATATCCTAAAAGTACTTAAATTTACAAAGACGCTACAACACAAACACAACATCCATACGTTCAAAGACACGCACAAAATTCCACAAAACCTAAGCAATTCATTCCGGCAGAGGTTTTTCCGGAAGCAAAAAAATAAAGCATGCACCAGTGACACAAGACAATATGCATATACGGAGATATATATATGTTGAGAGACCGATATAAGTCATACCAAAAACTGTTCAAAAAAATATATGTTTTTTTTACAAAAATGTATCACTTTTGACATAAATTTTTTACGGACTTCTGTTGGAAATCAAAGCAAACATAAGGATGTGCCGTACATTTAAAAATCATAAGAACAGATACAAACTTCAAATCATTCCTCCGTCAACGATTACGACACTGTTTTACGATTCAACTTCAAGACTCATTAGAAAATTAAAACATCTATAAAATTCCGACTTCATTGGCATTTTCAATATATACTTATTTCGTACACTAAAAAATGAAAAAAGTACTAATTTTTTTTTGGTATTTTGTTCTGTGGTACTATACATTGACTGTGTGACGTGGAGTGACTCCCATGTGCATATCGCCTTCTCTGTGCATGTTCAGTAGACTCAGGAGAATCCAATGAAAAACTTTTCATTCGAAGATCCAACTTCCGTCTCCGGGGACTGTGAGGCACTGTACCGCGAGGTGATGATGCGAGAGACCGCGTGTAGATTATGATCAGTCAAACAAGAGCGAGAGAGAGGAAAAACAAGTCAAACAAATCCAAACACACGAATCAATTAGTACGCATTTTTTTGGAGAGGAAAATTATGATAAATTTCCGCGTGTGGGGATCTTTCACCTTAAAACTATTTTTACTCAAGAAGAAATCACTGCAGAAAAAAATAAAACTAAAAAAAGTAATGATGAACTCGGGAATCTTTTTTTCTTTCTTTAAAAAGAAAAGTCTGGAGAAAACACACTCGCACACCTTGGAGAAAGTTGAAGGGCAACTTATATAATGTTGTTTTCCGTAAATATAAAAAATAAATAAACCACACACTCTCTCAAGATACTATAGCCAAGAATTCATATACGCAATGAGCTGAAAACAGGGTTATTTATCTAGATTCTTTTTTATCAAAGGCGAGAAGTTATATTTTCGACAAGAGAGAAAACTTTTGGAGAGAGATTCAGGTCAGAGTATAAAACCTGGAGAAAGTAGAGAGAAAGGGGCACTAGAAACAAAAAGTTTTTTTTATATAAAAGAAAAATATATACTCTACGATTGCATTTCAGAGAGTAATTTATACTATACCTAAGTAAAAGAAAGTAAAGAAAATATAAATAAATAAAATAATAAATACTTGGATCAGTAAGTGAAATGGATCTTGGATTGAAAGCGAGAGCGGCTGGATTTGAAGGCCCTCCTGCATCAGCGGACATACTCTTACGCGTCATGAAACTATCTCGTCGCTCCGATCCAAATGGACCTCTCATCCCTTAATCATAATCATAGTAATTATAAATGCTTGCCGACGTGGGAATATATATATATGCGCATAATTACCACCATCTTGGCACGAAGTTGACATTTTTGGCGCATAAACGAATAGACCCCTTTTTTACATACAAAATTTTGATGTGAAATATCCTCTAAAGATTCTATATACAAAAAATGTTTATAGTTTTAAAGGATTTAAAGAGTTTGTCGCCCACTTACCGGATGCTGGCGCAGCAGCAACTGCCATTGAAGGATGACCTGGACCTGCCGGTGTGTTATGCCCTGAACTCCCAGAAGTCCCTGGGATGACATTTACAGAAGGATTTGATCTGAACCCACGCCCTGGCGTCATCTCATGTGTTGTCGAATAAAGGGTTTGGGAGGAGCCGTGAAAGCCGTTTCCTGAACCGCTCCCAGTGCTCCCACCTCCAGGCTTTTTGAGGACGTTGGCTTCCTTCAGAACTTGGTATGTCTGATCGAATTCATCCCCGTGCTCTGTGCAGTTTACCAAAATAATATCGTGTACAATTCAAAAATATCGTTAGAATTAAAGTTTATATAGTTTGGTTCGCTATTTCGCATGATTTCTTGTTTTCAAAAGAATGTATACGCATCAATGCATCAGCTTCCAACCATTGTAAACTTCAAAACTAACGATCTTATTATGCATGCTATTGTTACGTCGAATTTACTCGAGGTTCGTTAACTTTACTAACAGTGCCCACTCAATTCGAGTCACAAATGCCAGAAACGACAATAATCTTGACATTATTTTCTGGCAGCTTACGTAGTTTATTCCATCGTAGATACAGTTAAAAATATGAATATAGCCGCACACTTTCATAAAACTTTCTCCAGCTTTCTGCGGCGATACTAAAACTGAATCCAACGACATAAAACTGGTATTAAAGCGGTACTCAAAACTTTCAGAAACTGATACAATTACGACAACGTGACAGTCATGCTAATCATTTGGTGGCACTGTAAAAAAAACTTTTATGAATCTAATCCCACCAATTATATTTCTCTGTGGCAAAAAGTATTCATAACATGAACCTGTCGGGAGAGGTTGCATTTTTTTCTACGACAAAATTTATGCGTTTCATTCATTACGTTATTAAACTCCGCTTTAGACTCTGAAGACCAGAGTTTATAAAAGAATTAAAGTCACATTAGCTTTCACCGTGATTCATAGAAAAGCGGAAAACAAAAGAGAAACTTTTCCCTGTTGCTTTACTGTTCTTACTTCCTGGACTGTTTCCTTTGCTCGTGGAGGTGGCCGCAGCACAACTTGCTAGGGAGTCGTCTCCCTCCTGCTGATCCGCCAACTGGGTTAGCCTCGTCTCCAGTTCAGACGTGGACCGTTGTCTCCGCAGAAGCCTCGTTTTCGGCTGACATTTCCCCACTTTCTCCTGACATTCCGAGTGTATATTCATCTTGCACATTCTGCACCGCAACCCTTGGCGGGTGTGACCTGGACAAATTACACGCACACATCCAGTCTTATCATCAAAAATCTTTGTCATACTTGCGTGCAACATATGTGAAAATTGTGAGAAATTACAACAAAAAATTTATTAAGACGTGTACTCGTACTCTCCGATATAATAATTTATAATGAACACGAGTTTTTTATTTTTGGTCATCGCACACAGATTCCCTTAATGATTATGTGGCTTTTATGAGTTCAGTGTACTTTTGTGTTTCCACAAGAAAAGATACAGAGTCTATTATTTCTGTTTACTCTAACGATGAAATATAATACCAACGTCATAACCGTAACTCAAAAAAATTCTCCTCTTTATGTCTCCTGTTACAAAGAGAGAGGAGCCATTCTGCAAAATGATAAATGTGGAATAGGAGCTCTAGAAGAAGAAAAATAGTATCTTTGTGATGATGAAGGGAACATTTTCCGCGCCTCTTCATAAGTAACACTAAAAGCTTTGGAAGAGCCTCATTGCAATTTTGTTGTTACTCGTATAATCATTAAAAACTTACTCTACGCCAGATTTTTTTTCTGTCGTTTTTACTTTTGCTAATGGTTCTTGCTCTACAATGAACAAGAAACCAGGCATTTGGTCAAAATGGCTCAACAGTATATTTTTTGCGATGACGAAGAAAACATAATCGTAATGGACTTGTAATGTCAGCCAGAGTGAAATGAAGACGATTTCTCTAGGTGAAATAAGACTGACAAAAGAAGACACGACTCTGCTTTTCATCCCGCCTTCACACGCACAATCCTCAATCATTTTACATGATTATTATTTTCCGTCTTGTTCTCATTATTATCATTCCTTCCCTTTTCATTGCTCCATTTAGCTAATTACGAAAGCTTAAGAAGAAGCTATCTACTTTCATGTGCCCCTCTCTGACAGAAGAAAAATTCTCTCGTATCTGCTTTCAACGAGAGGAACAGATTCTTTTTTTGGGGGAGAGTAGAATTAAATAAAGTATCCTCTTTCCAATTCCGACTGGATGTAAAGAACAAAACTACTAAAAGAGTAATATGATGAAGTATAGACATTTTTATGCCCAGTTCGTGTTAAGTAAAAGGAGAGCATGAGTAAATATAATAGATTGGTATTTGATAGAGAAGCTATATGTAAGTAAAGAAGAGTTTATATATTTTTTGTCCCTTCTTTTTTCTTACCTCTGAGAATCTGCGAGCAAATATCACAAGGTGTGATCTTCTTATAAGTATACTCCTGGAAGAGGTGATTCTCAAAGATTTGGAACGGCTCCTTGTTATCCTTATCCTTGACGTTTTTCCTGAGGAGAGACACAAGGGAAGAGAGAGCAGTAGAGAGCGTTTCTTTTAAAGCGGAACTGCACTCATCCATCACAATCAAATCAGCTTTTCCTCTTTCCCCTACACTTTGACTTTGGATGGACGAGACGGGTATGGAGCACACCATATCCAAAACTTATATACAACAAAACGTATGTAGCTTAACTTTTACACAGAAAGTATAATACTAATAATAATGATAGAAGTAGTATTTCAAAAAAAAACTCTCAACTGAAGCAACATTGAGTCGGACAAACTACGACAATGCTACTTATCTTTTGTGTTATTATAACTATGTTACACGGCGACTACTACTGACACGAGGGAACACAATAATATAATAAGGTGTAAGAGAAGTACACAAGAGATAATGTTACAGGATAAGAAAAATTTATTGCACGTACATACACGCACGTACACTAAATGGTAACACATTTTTCTCTCTATATATCTTTTTTTGAGCAAATTACATCCAACAATTTCTACTCACTACTTTTCTTTGTACATTTATTGTGCAAGAGGTGAAATTGACTTTTGATCTTTGAGTAAGATGTATAACGCTACTCTACATTACAACACGTGACATATGGGAGAAAGTGTGTACAAGTGTGGGGAAAGCTGACTATATGCATGGGTACTGGTACGAAGAAGGTATAACCATTTCTTGAAAGAAGGTTTTTTTACATTGAGAGAGTTAAGTACAAGATATAATGATAAATATATGTGGAATCGTCTCCATTTACATATATGACACACAAACTACAGGAGGAAAAGTGGACGTGTATTCACAACTATGTATATTATATATATCTACCTACACATCTAGATTACATTCAGGTATACATGGAAAATTGAAGAACATGAAAACCCAATAAAAATATGGAGAAAAGAAAAAAGTGAAGTAACCATTTGCAGTGAGAGGTTGTACAAAGAAGAAAGATGACGAAGGAGAGAGAGAAACTTAAGAAAGGTGGTGGAGATGACGATATGATGATGACGACAGCGATAAAAGAAGAAGTTTCTTTTAAAATAAAAAGCATTCACAAGAACATTCTGCTTACGTTACACAAGTACACATTCGCTATACACGGTACTCCACTAATCGAGAATTCTACGTGAGAGTTGATGTGGAGCTTTTGGACTGGACTGTGCGAGAGAGCAGATTACTGGGGTTCTTCGATGTCCGATAGAGAGAAAGTAGATACGACAATCGAAACTATTTGCTACAATGATAAGGGAACCAAGCACATGGTCGCTTTCTTTTTTTACAATTATTATTGCACTACCATTGGCACATGACATTTACGATGGGTTCGAGGGTGCTACACCTTGATTTCTACGAGAGGAAATGCATAAGATACACACAGGTAAGTATGGTGAAGTCCATAGAGAGATGTATGGTGTGGTGGTCGGTTGAGTTTTTGTTAGTGCATAGTTTCATATTTCATACATTTGCAGACGTCACCGTTTAGGGGTGAATGTGTTGATAGATATTACCAAGAGATGTAATGATTTTATTGTAGATTAGCATCAGCCAGTACCAGTGCATGGTTTTCATACCAGAGTTAAGTGGCACGCGAAGCAAGCCACCTCGACATATATATATGGCGTTAATGACGCATGCAATACCAATACAAAATTTCTACGGAGAAAGGAATTTTCCTTTCAGGGTGTAAGCTGATTAATGGCATAAGCAAATGATGTGCATCTAAAGTGAGTGATATGTGATGACGTTCTCGTCAACATGGAGAGAGCTAATTTGAAGCTTGCTGCTCTGTGATGAAATGTGGGTAGGCTGTAATAATGGAAGGATGAAAAGTTTTCAATTACAAATTAGTGATATTTTACTACGTAAGCGCGAAATTTAGCGGAAACAAATTTGCCAGTGGGCTACATTGTTGCAAGTTTCAACCAAAAGAAAATGCGTACTTTCATCAAAACAACCATTCTGTAGGTGAAAGATGAGATATATAAGTAGTATGCTACTGCAAAAACACGATATTTTGTTACAGGCAGTTTTCCAACAGAGAAATTGCTAAATAAAAGATGAGTTGATGGTTTGGAATTCGAGACGGAAAAGAAAATTCACAAAGAGGCTCTTGTTCTACGTTTTCCAGGAACCTGCCGCTGTCGACGACATTGGAGACAGCTTATTTTTAGATTTCCTTTTTTGCTAAAAGACTTAAGAAGTTGTAAAAAATTGTAACGGTAGGAAATGTGTCAGAATGTGTCTTTAGTTGTTTAGCCGTAAAGCAGGATTAAAAATTTTCAATGTGTTCAAATATAAAATCTAAAACCCTTTCTATTTATTTATGTATGTAGCGTTATATGCGATTAGAGTAATATCCTGGGCATTCTCCTCCACTCCACAAGACCACAAAACAAGGAGAGTCGAGAGAGAGAAAGAAAGAAAAAATAAGTGAAACGCGTTCCAGACAGAAATGACAGAGAACACAGAAAGCTCATTTCTACTTTTCTATTTCATTCCTCCAGGGAAAGTTTTCGCCTGGGGTGAAAGCAGACAACAGAAACGGAACAATAAACGTGGATTGAGTATACCGAAATATAAAATAGGCAGAATTTATATATATTCTGGGAGAGACAAACTTGAGATACAAATTGTTCTACGCGTGAAGAAAACAGCTTATTCCTTTATAGAGACCGCATGATAAACGTCTACACGGTTAAAAATTTTGTTACTGCTACCAACAGTTACGTATGCTTTTACTGGAAATACAGTTATTGGTAACTGGCTGTGTCCGTTTTTTACTTACTGGAATGACAGTAAAGTAGATTTTACTGGGGAACCAATAACTACTATAAGCTTAACCGAGCATACAGTAAAATATTTCATTCAGATGACAATTTAATAATATCCACATCAGTACATATCAGTACAGTTTACGTATAAACTGATAAAACCAGGATTATATACTAGGTTCATGTTAAAAGATGACGTAAAATGTTGCCA
>JAQFZW010001922.1:0-21391 GCA_034687055.1 Heteromurus nitidus
TTAAGCTCCAGTGCAAGCTGGAGCACATATTTACATATATTAGCCTACAGGAATATGAACATGAATAATATATTTTTATGCTTGTACCTTACCTTACTTTTTATGATGATGATGCCAATGTTCCTTTTGTCCTTGTAGTCTAAATCCTCGTTAAAGTTGTGTTGTTGAACTTTTGATTGTGTGGCTTTCATCTCCTTTTTCCTGATGTCTTCGTTTGAGGTGATGAGATGAAAGCCAGTTGACTCCTATTTTTCCACTGGTGGTGATCAGTCTTGTCTTTCAGGGAAGCTGCCGGAACCTGAAAAATACAATAAAGACACACCATTATTTTATAAATATAACCAGTTGTAGTTTTGCACTTACTTTGCCTTTGCCACTTCACTCACTAAAAAGCCATAAGCCACAACACGCCGAAAGATACACACATTTTAGACTCACCTGGTTGCCACCGTCTCACTTCTCCCAGCCACGCCGGCATCCGCTCGCTGAGCTATCAGCCCTGTCCTTATTTGCTACAGGTACGTAAGTATCTGCCATTTCTCTTTATGACCGAACTTTTACAAACTTCTCAGCGAATTAGTCGGAATTATCCTATGCATAAAACTCAGAGAAACGGGTGCGCAATTAAAATTAACTTCTTAAGAAGGCTTCGGAGTTCTAGTGAGCCGCTTCTTCCTCTACTTTGCCTACTTGTTGATGGCATATGGGTCTTAGTTGGAATGACGGTGGTAATATATTCCTCTTACTAACATCCTTGTCATTGATAATGGTGAATCATTTGACCCAAATTTTGTGTAGATCGGGGGACACGGTTATCCTCTTCAATAAAAAATATAGTCGTCATTCATGGGCAATGCTTTGAATACTTATAAAATGGAATAAAATCAAATGTTTTGCAAAAATATTAATTACATAAACATTACATTTAAATTTGTTCGTACTACGTAAAGGGTTCACTGGTATTATGGAGTGGATTTTTGTGTGCTTATGTCAAAGGATCAATTTGTTATATACAAAGTTAAGAAGCTAACCAAATGTTTTGGAACTTCCAAATTGGTAGTTTTCCAAAATAAAATGAACATCAATTTTTTGTAGAGCTATTAAGTTATTTTGCAGGGGAAGATTACTAGATTACATATAAATAAATACATGTTCAAGGGTACGTTTAAGTGCAATCAATTTTGGAATTGTTCCTGATTCCCGTGTACAGATATTTCTGTCAATTTTCTATTGCTGCTGCGATTTTCGGCTAATTTAGCATAGCAGAAATAAATTGTTTAGAAAATTTTAAAGTAAAAATTGCAATACAGCCCTAAAAAGTATTTGAAACCAGAACCGAGCAAAAGGCTTCAAATGTAAGGACTCGTTTCATCCTCAGTTCCTATTCAATTTTCACCCTTTACACGTCCAAAATCATGTTTGTTCTCACAAATGCAGCTCTGAATGTGTTCACAAAACTCCAAGCAGTGTCCGCTACATCCTTCGTTTTTAACTCAAACACATCCCGCTTCAAAGTAAACCAACGTTACGACACAACGAGAAACAAGATATTTCGATCAATCGTCAAATCCTTGTTTTTCCTCGCCTTCGTGTATAGTGTTGGTCGGGTGTTGTGGCTGTCTTCCCAATGGGACACGGAGAACATGGCGGAGCTAATTCTGCTAATGATGGCCAACTCGCTTATCGTAATTGGAGGAAGCGTATGGTGGTCCGAGGAGAAATTTCGAAAGGAAATTTGTTGGATAGGAAATCAAGTGTTGCAGCAAAATCGCAGAAGTGAAAGTCTCGGAGGTAAACTTGAAAAAAATAAGTAAATAAATTTTGAAATTTTTGAAGCCAATAAATGTTATGTTATGTATCTTTTTGAAATGTTTGCCAGATTCTCTCAAAGCTGAGATATTCATTCACAGTTTGATTGGAAGCGGTGTAATATTGATGCCCTTGGTCATGATACTGATCCCGTTCGCAATTGAGTTTGACCCGATTCAAGTGGTGATTAGTCACTACTTCAACCATCCCAAAAAGTGGTCATTCTTCATCAAAATTTTCGCAGGTGGATTTTACTTTGTACCTTCGCAGTTGATGGCAATTCATGTCAGTATTTGTCTCCTTTTTGCGCTCATCCTTCTCGATGAAATACTTTCGCAAACGGAGGAGTTTTCCCCTTATCCTTTCAAAGTTGTTCTGGAGGAGGACAGCAACCGAATGACGAGGAAAGACTTTCTCATCTTTTTTCTACGCTTTCGAAAAATTCAGCTAATCACATCCACCTTGAACTTGAACGTCATCATGCAAAACATCATATTTTTGTTGGGCATTGCTTTCACGCTGCTTTCGACCATGTTCTTCTACAGCACCCTGATGATGTACGACAGCCTCACGTTTGAAACGTATGTCGTGTCCCCAGTTGCATTTTCTGCTTGCGTTGTGCTCAACTTTCTGTTCCTTCAGTATGCTGGGATGCCGCGACGAAATGGACAAGTTTTCAAGCAGTTCTGGAAGCATTTTCCGTTGGGAAGGATTGACAAGAGGAGGTTGATTTCCTGTCCGGTGATAGGCTATAATATTGGACCGTTGAGGAATGTGAGAGCACATTTGGCGATGGTGATTTGTGATTCAGTTGCTAACTGGACGGCTAGTCTTGTTATTTTAACTAGAAATGCGCATTAAATTTGAGTATTAAAAATCCCAAAGATTATTGTATTTGAGGAAAATCAATAACACAAAAAATAAATTTGTTTAAGATTTTAAATGTTATACTAAAATTGTGTGTTTTCAAGCATGTTCCTTCTTATTGAAGCAGAAAAGTCGGTTGTTTAGTGGAGAAAGTTGAAAACGTAACTTTCCGATTAATTTGTGAGCTACGCCCCTATATCAACAATCAAGGCGGAGCTCCATTAATATGTCTATGTAATAGTATAAATGTTTTCCATGTTCCACATTTAATTTGTATGGATTTCGTAAGAATATTGTGACTTGGAATTTCTTTCGAAAATTTAATACAAACGGGTTTCTATCATTTGTTTGTTGATGATGATGAAGTTTGTTCAATGTTGCTTTCCATTCCAGCCTGTCGAAAGTTTCGATTAGAATAAAAATTTAAATTGGAGATTTACGGAAATTAAATCGACAACTCATTAAATCGACTAGCCTTTTTGGTTGTGTAACTGATCGATATCGATATTCTACATGCTAAATTGAAACTTGAGTCTCGCCAACAAGTTTCAAGCAAACACACACTAGAGCAAAAAAATATATGGATAAATATAATATAAAAAATATGGATATCGAATTTCTGAAAACTTGGTCTAAAAATTTGCTCTTGGTCTTCCCATACTTGCCTCCCTTCCCCGCGAGGTGGGACGCCACCGTCTCCAGGTTGAGTTTGAGGGGAGAATGCTGGTTGTGGGGATCTTGTATTATTGGAATGTTCCATGCATTCCTCGTCGCTTTTGGATGTGCGTACGTTACCTTCACTCATCACTTCATCCAGGCGAGACTAGGCTTCACAGCGACGTGCACCTGCATTCTACTCATGGGAACATGTACCCTCGTGGGCGCTCCTCTGGTCGCCTTCGTTGCGTATAACTCAAGGGACTCCTTAGTTTTCTTCAATAATCAATTAAGCGATTTGCAAATTTTTCTTGCGTCGACTACCCCAAACATTGAACTGGACAACCAAAATTATTTGAAAAGGACAATGAGGAGAGTTGCATTAACCTCGTTTATCGTTATCCCAACATTCGTGCCCTTGGCGGTCGCATTATTTGGAATTTTGCTCGATCTAGATTTCTACTACTTTCTTCTAGAAGACATTTTGCCCCCTCCAATGTATCGCTCGTTTGGAGTAATTATTTTGCCAAAAGTAGTTCGCTTCTTGAGCCTTTTCCATTTTACGGCTGAGGTGACCCGAACCAGCTTGTTCGTATTTACTCTAATTGTCATCACTACGATCAAGCTGAAGAGTTGCCTCACTCTCGCAAGTCAACTGAGGAGCAACTCCACATTTTCCAGAGTTTATGTGATTTTGCTAATTTTGGTGTCGTGCGTGGACAAGTTCATTAGGGAAATAACGCTGATCGTATTTGGACTTGCTTTTGGTATTTTGATACTCCTCTTTTGGGCATGCATTGAAGGGTTCGATGTGCTAAATATTTTCCTCTATTTTGCCTTATTACTGATGGCACTTGTTGTCGCTGGAGTGACCACAGTTATCTTTGTCCAGCTAATCGCCGTGTCCAAGTTGTCGCAAGGAGTTGTTCGGGAGAGGGAATTGAGGGGGAGAAGATTTTACATTTTTAAAACTTGGAGGATAAAGGCTGACCTTCTTCGAGTTCGAGCTTTTCGCCCAATCAAGTTTAGATTTGGCTCGTCTTTGGAAATTGATCGGGATTTGTTGGTCGCGTATTTCAATCAGGCGTTGTGTCGACTCGCCGACTTGGTCATCCTCTTTAATATAAAGTAATCAGTGGGGAAGACACGGAATGATTGCTTTTCGCTAACTATCTGATCTATGCTGCACTACTCTGAACCCTCAAATAAAATGGATTTGCATCTTATGCATATACATTATACATACATATGCATACATCATTCCTTCCAGCATGCAGCACGTAAATTTTAATCAAATCTTGTGTCATATTCTATTCACTATTCCATTTAACCGATGGTAATAAGTTCATAGCCTTCACTCAAAGTTGCAATATTGTACATAAATTCATTAATCGACATTTGCATAGCGATTCAAACCCAGAATTTAAATTGATAATTTACGAAATGTTTTCGATGAACAAAGGATTTTTATCATTTTTGCAACGGAAAGTAGTTCAAGATATCCTGCGAACTATGTGCCATCGTAGTCGTAAAATTGTTAAATCTTAAGAAACGTCCTTCCACGTTTACTTAGCTTTTAAGATTTTATTTACTTTATAAAATCTTATCTTATAAACTTTATCTCCATTTACAATAAGTATTTCACTCCACAGACTCATCATTCATGCAGCCAGAACAATTAAAGTAGTTACGTTAAAATTTTGTTACCAGTGATCTGTGAATAGAATAAAAACCTGAATAATGTAATTAAAAATTGATACTTGAACGGTTTCCGTGTCATGGTCGTCAATTGTGATGACGTTCCTAAAATATACTAACCATTTTCATTTTATAATACTAATTGCTTAACTTTGGCTTGGCTAACAAATACTATTCATCAGATACACTTGGTATTGGCATATTGATATTTTATCCTATTTAGTTAAATTTTTAAATTTAAATTTATAATTTTTGATCCCTCCAAGAACAAAGTTCAAATGTAGGTTATATAAATACTGCTAACAATACTTCAAATCCTTTCACCTTTTCTCCAGGTTTTCTCGTCAGCCGGTGCTTCCTCAATCAGAAATGTCTATAGTCGATGAAGGAGATGGAATATCCGTTGAATATTCTAAGTCACAATAAACATTAAAGTGAATACATTAGAAAGTTGTAAGTTATTTTTCATTTACAAACATTTTTAAACATGAGTATCTACCAATTGTGATTGTATTCTCCAAGCTCGAACCCGATGTCAACATCATGGGAATATTTGGAGCACCTTCTGGTATGTAACTGAAAAACGCAGCTTTAATGCAGGCCGGCTCCATTGACCTGCAAATCGAAGATGAGATGTGCAATTAATTTACTGACGATAAAAAAATAATAGCTTGTACAGTTTGATAATCCAATAAATATCCTTTTTACATTATGATCTGATGCATGTTGAATAGCTGGTTCGCAAGTTTCAGTTGTTGTTTCAGATTTACGACTTGTCTCCGAGACCAGAATTTTTTCACAAAGCTTGTCGAAGCGTATGGGTGAATCGTCGTCACCTTATCTTCGAAGGGATGGTAGAGCTTTCCAAGTCGATCTGAATAAAAATACATTCACCTGAATAATTGATGTAGTAATCATTTCATCCAATCCCAATCTCATAAACTGTATTAATTCGTACCAGGACCGAACAGAATCCGCAATTTTAGCAAATCGATATCCTCCTCGTCCAATCCAAGCTCCACGATACTTTCCAAGAAGTGGCCAATAGTATCAATCTGTTTCTCTTCTGGATATGGCTGCTTCACACCTTCCAGTTGAAACGTATTCTTCACCTTATCGAGTGGGAGAAGGGCCCGATTTTGAACCAAATCTAGGGCGAACAGTTCACTCCAGGACAAATCCAACAGTTCTTTTTGTGTATGAGCACTGAAAAGATGGGAAAGCAACAACGATGCATGATCTCAGTTAATCATCCGAGAGGATTTCCAAATTATTCAATCTTAGTTCAGGAATTTAAATTTAAATATTCTTACCTCAACTCCTTGAATACAGGAATCGAGCGCACCCATGCAACAGTTTCATTCAGAAGTCGTGATGCAGCATTGTAGACATCGCCCTTGTCCAGTATCTTGTTTATTGGACCTCCAGAGGCGTAATATTTCACACTGCTGCGAGGAAGTACACCGGCGCTGGAAAGGGAGGGGGTTCCGCCTACTCCTTCCTAAAGTGAAATACATATTTTAAAACTTAGTCTCCAATGTTACATCCTTATCTTAAACTAAAAGTAGTTTGTTTATAATATTCGATTACGAACAATCATATTAACATTAACGGATTCTTCCGGTAGCGGTGTGTCCTCATGCTCCCACGAATTGCTTTCATCCTCATACCATAGTTCCACCTCATAGTTTGGCTCTACTTCTGCTGAAATATAACGAAGAGGAACTAATTAAAAAATAATGCGCCACACATTCGATACTGATGTATGAATTTACGTAGCTTTACTTGCCTACAAAGTCACCAGTGTGACAGATCGCACTTGTTCGATGCAGTGCATGCGCTGCAGAATGTAATCCAACGGTATTAAGGGGTTGTCGCTCCTGTTGAACAGCTACAAAAATATATAAATAATCAATGTTTTTAGTAAATCACGAACATATTTAAATATGTAAATAATTCAGGAACCTAAAGTGCGTTTTTTCTGCTTTTACGGTAAACTTACCAGTATGCATCATTCCCACTTCCAGGCACTTTTTGAATCGGCAGAGCTGACATCGGTTTCGGGAGATCTTCGTCACCTCACAACTTTCATTGGCTCGACATTTGTACTGCTGACTGCGATTGATTCGAATGGTTCGTTTGAAGAACCCTTTACACCCTTCACAAGCCAAGGCTCCATAATGTCGTCCTGAAAATTAGAAACAAATAAGCGCAAGTTCAAATCTAAGCCTTCAAAAAATGCAAGCCAGTTTTAAATGAAATATATGTTATTTTGTATTTGTATTTATACATACAGCATAGATTTTTTTGTGTCACATCAAAAAATCATCAAAATTCATTCACATAACGACATAACAATTAACAATAACATAATTAAATAGCTACTATAGCTAACCTGATGAATTATCTCCACATACTTCGCAAAGCTTTGCACTAGCGGAAGGCTGGTAGACCAACTCCATGGCGACAGTCAACAGTCAGTTGTCACGTTTTCAAAGTTTGGATGGTGTTTCCTATAATGACTAATGACTTCAGAAGTTTGAAGTTGGTCAACGAAAAAATACAACTAATTTACCAAAATATTTCTCAGCTCCTCAGCCTGTCGTCTTGACTTGTGACTTGTCCAGTAAAATTGGAATTAGTAAATTAGTAAAAGGACAATTAATATTGAACAAACACAAGATAAAAATCAATTACAATGTGTTGTGATTTAATTTTTTTAATTCCCCAAACTTGATCACTTGAGAATCTTGTGTCGTGTCTTGTGTGACTGGTGGACATGGGATATTCCAGAGAGAATGGTAATATTGATGAAGCCAGGGGCAGGACGAGGTTCGACTTTAAAATTGTCCCCTTCTTTCCAGCTGCCCCAGGCAGAACGTGGCCTTTGACACAGCAGAGCAGACCAGTGGCGTAACCACAAGCCCCAATGAATGCATGCATGGCATGCATGAGTTTGATGGCGCTCAATATCATTTAGCAATGTTCGCAACTTGTAGCTCCATTTACATTTGCGAACAATGTCTGCAATTTCATTGCATGTTTTGACTCCTCCAAATGACAGATGACAGAAGGAGCAAAACCGAACATCAAATTACGACACTCAGTCTTTTTTACTGACATCACTTTAAATTAAATTTTAGATAAATTTCTTTGTAGCGACAATAGTAGAAGCATTTTATTTTAGAAATACGTCAAGTGCAGAATTTGTTGTAGTATTATGCTGTTTGTCAGCTGTTCAGTACTTTAAACTAAAAACTCGAGTTGTTGATCGTCAATGCAAGAAAAATTATATTTGTTTTGTTTTTACAACGTTGACATTGCAAAGTTCAAAGTTCATAGTTTGGTGTTACAACTATTCACTATTACTAAATTTGCACTACCTTGACACAACTGCTGACATTTGACAAGCCACAGCACAGCTGAGAACAGCCTCTGCCTTCAACTATTGACTATAAACATTCAACATTGACATTGAGTTAAAAAATATATGTTTGATGCTTCCATTAACTAGTTTTCTATGGAGTGATCATCCAATCACCATGAATGAACAAATCGAAGGTTCAACTAATCCAACTGCCAGTTTGGGATCTGTTGTTAGCGTTGTGCCAACCGGCGGTGAGTCAGGGACCAGGGCGAGTTCAGGACGTTCGGTTAGCGTAAATACACAAGCTAGTGACCTGGCATCAGCTGAGGTAAAATATTTAATAAAATAAACAACGACGATTCCATGCCATAGTTTTATTCGATTATCTAACTTTGTAATCTGTTCTTTTGGAAATTTGGAAGGATCCACCACAGCAGAATATTGGGGATGCGGTAAAGTACTTGGATAAGGTGAAGCATGAATTTCAATTTGGGAACAAGCCTCAAATTTACATCGACTTTTTGGAGATTATGAAAGGTTTCAAAACTCAGGGGTAGGTATTTTAAATCATGCTAGTAATCTTCTTATCGCTCATAATTTAGGGATTGGGATTGGTTGTTGATAAGCACACGTTGTGTCGTAATTTTCTATTCCAGTCTCGACACGGTGGAAGTAATAAATCGTGTGTCGAAGCTGTTCCATGGTTATCCAGATTTGATCTCGGGTTTCGCTAAGTTTCTTCCTCCGAACTGTGCTTTGGAAAATGACAAGGTTTGCTTAAATTATAAATAAATAATAATCTGTTATCCACACTTTATATTTTTCATTCCCCAAGTTCAATCTGTTTCAATTTCAGGTCGATAGGGACTCATCGTTGGAAACGGCAACGTCAGCTGTGGTGAACAATGAAGGAGGATCAGTTATTCGAGAACAGTGGCAGCATGACACTTCACGTGAAGGGAGTCAGATCATCTTGAAGTCCTTTGCAAGCACACTTCCAATTCCAACGATGTCGACAGGGTCTTGTTCTTATACTCATTTAATGTAGGACAAGCAGATTTTAAATAGCAAACACTTAATATAATGAAATGCAAACAAAAACGAATCGATAAAATCAAGAAATCCTTTTATATCCTCAGTTCGGCGGACGGTGCCAAGGCTCGTGCGGTTCATAATATCGAGAATATTCCTCCACTTCAGGATTTACCACCAATTCAACCACCAGTCATCCATCCATCGAATGTTAGCAACTCTGAGTCCGTCGGTGTCCAGGGGTCAACCTTGAAGCATTCACTTCCAACTCCAGACAAGGAAGGTTGTTCGGATTTTCAGTGCGACGAGTTTCAACGCGTGCTTGCATACGTTAACAAAATAAAGGTAGACTATATAAAAATGTCGGTACGACATAACGACAAAGAATTGCTTTTAGTACTTGGCAGAAATAATTATTTTCTGTCTATTCCGTTTCAGGAACGATTCCATGCAGAACCAAAGAAATACATGAAGTTTTTGACTATTCTACATCATTATCGAAACGAAGAACTGAATTTTACGGCGAACGGTCAACCCCATCCTGAAATGCAACAGAAGATCTACATTCAAGTCTCAAATTTGTTTGGAAATCATGAAGATTTGTTGGAGGAATTTGGAATTTATCTTAGAAGCCAATTTCCCACTCCACCTTATCCTTCTACCAATCCTGTTCCTGCTCTCGGACAAATTCCTGCTGCAATAAATGTAAATAATTAATATGTTCTTGTTCTTGACGAATATTAAGAGATTTCATTATTATTTCTTCGAAACTCGACAGGAAGTAACTATTCGCACTGATCCAGGAGGAACGAAGCCGGCCAAAGGTAAACGTCGACAGAAATCTAATTCAACACCGGCAACATCATCCACTCCACGTCAACCACGAGTGAAAAAGGTTGCAGCAGCTCCGAAAAAGCGTACGAAGCCCCTGCTTCCAGCGCCAAAAAGGTCTAAACCCACTAAGAATGCTGAGCCCACTGATGCTGAAAAGTATGAAGCGATCAAGGCATTCGGGCTTTTTGAAAAAGTAAGTTTCGTGAGAACATAAGATTTCATACGGGCTTAGCTTGAGACTCCAATCTAAGTTGAACTTTTCTTCTACGTTTATAGCTTCAGGACTTTCTTGGGTTCAAATTGTATGAAGACTTCAACCGCGTTTTGTTGCGCTTTCACAAAAGCCACATTACAAAAGCGGAGATGTTGCGGCAGACCAATGAATATTTGAATAAGTCACCAGAGCTCCTCGCCGTGTGCAAGGTTTTTATAGACATCTCTGGTGGAATCAGCAACATCAACACGAAAGCAAAAGGGAAAGTTGGTCAACGTAAGTTGGCACCAATAATAGTTTCTTCGCCGGAGGAGGAACTCTCAGAACAGGACATTGGTAGGTTCGAGTATTTATACAACTTTTTATGGCGCATAATCGCCTACAGTCAGCTGAAAATGATTACAAATAATACATTTTTTTCATAGATTTATCAACGTGTAGACGTCTGGGAGCTAGCTATTGTGCACGCCCGAAGACTCACAAATTAGCAAAATGTTCTGGCCGAACGACTCTCTGCAACAGTGTTCTGAATGATACTTGGATCTCGACTCCAAAGGGCTCTGGAGGGGAGTCCGCGTTTACAACGACCAGGAAAACTCAGGTAGAGGAATCTGGTTATTCGTTGGAAGATGACAGATTTGAGGTAACACAATTAATTCTCTTTTTTTATTGGAGGAGCGGAACAATAATTTATTTTTGTTGGACTGACGATAAATCATGTCATTTTCCCCTCCAGCTGGATATGGTCATTGACAACGCCCTGGACACGATTCGTTACCTTGAAGGTGTCAGTAAGAAAATGTCGATGATGCCTTCAAAAGAGTTGGATGTCATCCAATTGGATGCCCACTTGGGAGGATCGTCTCCGACTTTACAACAGCGCTCTGTTTTACGAATCTATGGAAAAGAACCAGGAGCAGACATGATTGAAGCTCTCCAGAAACTTCCAACGGTCGCTGTTCCCATCGTGCTGAAAAGACTCAAGCAAAAAGAGGAGGAATGGAGGAAGGAGCAGAAGGGGTTCAACAAGATATGGGCTGAAAGAGCGGAGAAGCTCTATCTCAAGTCTTTGGATCACCGAGGAAGCCACTTCAAGCAAGCTGATATTCGAGCTCTCTCCTCCAAATCATTGATAGCTGAAATTGAAGGAAAGTTTGCTAAGCGACAAAGAGAGGAAGGAGATTCTCAGGGTCCACATGTATCCCTTTCTTATGAAAATTCATCAGTGTTCGACGACACTTGCGATCTTCTCCTCCACAATGTCCGACAGAACCCCGGCATTCAGAAGGAAGGCAGGCGGAAGATCAGTGAAATATTGAAACACTTTATTCCAGACTTCTTTAATCATTCAAGGAGGGAACTGACAGATGACGAGGAAGAGGATGGCGTAGGTGACACGCATCTTCAACCAGGGTCCTCCAACGACGAGAAGGGTGCCACTAACAGCTACTCTGGGGAGAAAAATGAGGATAATGAAATGGATGAAGACTGCCCGCAAGCCAACATGCCCAGACGGAGTCCTTCTTTTATTATTGGGCCAGGAATGCGCATTCTCACAAAGACAGGAAGAGAGCTGAAACCAAACCCTGATGAAGGTCAAAGTGGAAAACTGGATAAGGTATAATAATCTGCATTTAAGATAAGGATATGAAAGATTGAACAATATTTACCAAACAAATATGCTCAACAGGTTGATGGTGATTTCAACGTGGAAGAAAAGAATACTGAGGGGACGGAGGGAGTGACCAATGCTCAGGCCTGCGTATGGACAACATTTACTACATGAACATATTTTATTTTTTCTTTGATTTTCTAATTTTTTTATACCGAAAGCTTAACTGAAGGTTTCTAAAATACAATTAATCAAAACTTTAAACTTAAATTTAGGCAGAAGTTTTTGCAGCGTATAAATTTTGTAATGTGAAATTGGGATATCTGATTAATATTGAAATTGTTTTACAATCCAGGCTTGCTCACTATCACTTTGCTTTGCATTCTTAATTAAAGATTCACATCATAATCAAGAGTTTACACCAAGCTTTCATTTCTAATCTAGTATTTTCTCATATTTTTCTATTTTCACAGAAAGAAAATTATCATCTCTTCTTCGTCAACAGTAGTTGGTACGTGTTCCTTCGTCTCCACCATATTCTATGCGAGCGCTTAGCTAAACTTAAGGAAATTGCGGATACGACGAAAATCTGGGAGGATCCAACTTCAGCGGCCGTGAAACTCGGACTATTGCGTACATGTAAGAGTCAGTTCAAATTGAAATTGGAAAATCGATCTTTTTGTTCTAATTATTATTTTATTGCGTGTCAATTACAGCAAAACTTGATGTTAAGGAGTATTACTCAACTTTCCTGGAAATGGTGAAAGATGTTCTGGATGGGGAAATGGGGGCGAACGAGTTCGAACATGGGATCCGGGAAATGTTTGGGATTAATGCTTATTTCGCATTTACTATTGACAAAGTGGTCATGAGCGCCGTTCGCCAGGTAAAAGCAAAATAACAATTAAAGTACTGCTGATAACTGCTCAGTTTTACTGAAGGTTGAATGGAGAAAATTTTTTATTTCGTCCACAGCTTCAGAATTTGTCGCAAGGTGACGCATGTTTGGATTTGTACCAGCGAGCAAATCTTCGAGGTGGGAGAGGAGGTTCACTCGCCACCGCTGCACAGCGTGCTCAGGCAGAAGTTGCCTACCAACAGGAGGCACAAAATGCGTTTGGAGAGGACATTTGCGTCAAAGTGATTATGGTGAGTTTCTGGTTCGTTTTAAAGCAGGAAAACGTGATTGATTGTAACCCTGGAAGTCTAAACACTTTTTTGGTAAATGTTTTTAGTTCGAGAAGAATTGTGAAATCACCATGGAACTGCTTGGATGCGAATCTCCGCCTGAAAATACATCGGCTAGCGCAAAGGACCATGTCACTACGTATGAATCTGTCGACATCAACTTCGACAAGACAAATGGTTTCACCGTGACTCATTTATAGCACTCTTCATGTCGTCCGCGTAAGATTCGTGCTATTTAGCTTAGGTGATCAACCGATTTATAGTTTTATTCTATTAAGTTTGTGTAGTGGATGACGTAACATGACTTTCGTAACAACAAAGATAATTACCATTATATCATATTTTTAATTGAGTAGATAAAAAGTAAAGAAATTGACTTTGGAACGGTGGCGCATAGATATATGATCAATAAATTATACATTTTAGTTACTATTTTGAGATCCGGAAACTTAAATCACCAAATTTTTTAATTTGCTTTATATGGTTTCTGCTTGATTGAAGCCACAAATGAGATTTAACTACCTCCAATTTTTTTAGACATCTACCATTACCCATTTCGGGGTTACGGAGGTCACAATTTTAAATCTAAAGCCGGATTCGTAATCCTGGACCCAAAATACGGGCATGTTAGAAAATTAGCTTTTATTTCACAGTTTTTAGGTTTTTATACGTAGAACATACATACTGAACCAATATTTTACATCTAAATAGGGTTTTGAAATAAAGTACAAAATTACTAAGGCTAGAATTGTTTGAAAAGGAATGCTTTAATTAAGTCGCATTAATTTGCCGTAACGTTGCGAGCCCGTGCACATGTGAACGTGTAGCCTTCAGCTGACATGAAAACTGGCGCTTACAAGGTGATCGGATTGTGTGACCCTGTCTGAAAACTGGGAATAATTGCTCTCTGTTGGTAACTTTATGTAGGGTAATTATTCTGTTAATCAAATGTATAGCCAAATGCGATATTTTGTAACTCGGAGTCATTGAATTACGACAAGGTGAGAGCAATTTTCGTTATTTTTTCGTGATCTCCCTTGAAAAATCAAAAATGACATAAGCTCTAAATTATGGAGTTTGGATATTAATTACTACGAAATTACTATTATTAAATATCATTTCCCTTTCACAAGGTATCCAAATACTTGATTTTATTTCAATCACAAACATTTAACATGTCATGTTACCTACTCCTGTATATCTACTTTTATATAAAAAGGTGACCTGAAATTGTTGACAAAAACAGTAAACTTAGTTTATCTGAACAATAACAGTGCATCATAATATCTGTGTCAAATAAAGCATGCTAAGATTTTCGAATCGCTCTTTTAGTTTGATTATTTAGTGAGTTTAAAATTTCGGATAAATTAAATTTTTAAAAACCCTTTATATGTCGATACATTTGCAGCTTTAAACAATGAGTTGAAAAGTTTTGAAACATCTAGTCATTTCCCAAATTGTATTTATTACAACAATATGCTCGTGTCTACCGAGTTGCAACCAAGAATCGAACAATTTTTCCAGCTCTCTTGCAAAGACTATCTTTGTATGAACACATTTACTTACAACTGGGATACAAAGCGTAGAAGATTCATCAAAAATCCCAAATTTTCTCTCCCTTCTTATTGTATCGCTCAGATTATGCTTGTAAATGTGCTACTTTTAGCGACTTTTCGCCTCTTAACTTTCCCAGAGCAAAGTTTTGCAGACAAAATAGTAACTGAAATGAACATCGTTTCCTTCGCTCTCAACGTGTACATTTTATATTTTAGTAAAAGCAAATATGGACGCTTGATTACTTATTTAAATGCTATTCTCGACTACGAAATGCGATTGTCATCCTTCGAAACGGGTAAATATATATTTATTCAAGTGCTAAAAAATGTTCAAACCCAATTATTTAAATGCTCTTATGTCTTCAATGTTTACAGACTTCATACGCACACATCATTATCTGGAATCACAAATTATTCAATTGGCACTTGAGTTCGTACCGACATTCCTCAAGGCTGCTATTGTTCTTCGAGGAGTCGCCGGTTTTCTTGACCCGCTCTCGGCATTCAATCCGGCATCGCCATTATTCCAAATAATTCCCTTCTTGCGAGAGGATTCTGTTCTTGCTTGGACTAGTCGCTTAGTCATATCAATTATAGCTACAATTATCGTTTGGCCATTAACAAACTTGGGACCTGCCTTCTTTTTCATAAACTTCTTTTGGGGGTCGTACGCACTTAAATGTATGGTTGCACTAATCCATGCAAGCCTTTTACAGTCTCGAAAGTCTGAGGAAGGGATGTTGGCCAAGGTACAGGCCACTCGCCAAATTCACATTCTCGTCTGGTTTTACAATGACGCTCACAAAATTCACTGCACCGGTACTAATATGTTCGCATGCATTTCCTGTTTTATCCCATTTACGTATTTGCTAATTAGACACTCGAACACTCTGAATTTCATGGAAATTTGCAGTATCGCACTAATTTTATCGATGGTTTATTCAGGATTTATATTGTTCCATATTCCGACCCAAGTGTGTACCTGCAGTCGAAAGTTACTGGAACAAATGAACAACTTCAATGAAACGGTATTAAGGACATTTCCAGGGATGGATTGCAAATGGCTGAAAAGATTTGGGCGTTCAGTCGCTCATTGGAGGGTGGAATTCATGTCGAATAGTTACTTCGACAGAATGACACCTGTGGTCATCTTTCAGTTTTGTGTTCACCAAGTTATCTCGCTGATATTAATAACGTGAAGCAGTCGATTCTTTACACCAAGTAACGGTGAAAATTTTGTGGTTAAAATAATATGGAACTTATTTAATGTAACTAGTTCACAAATGTTAGAAATGCGTGTCTTGATTTGATATCAAAGTTAAAAATATTAAAATGCTTCCATGCAAATAAACCTAGTGCGGCAATTGAATTAAATAGCGTGTTGTTTCTAAATGCTTAAATCCGATAACAGAATTATGCAATACATCTTTTTACATAAACTGTTTCCAAGAAAGCAAAATGTTTTGACGATGAAAATTATTTCAGCGTAATCCGCTGGATGTGGTTGCGAGCCAATTTCTTTGCCTGTAAAACAAATAGATTAAAAATGCGAACCATTTCAGGTCAATCCGCTATTGCTGTGGTCGTTGTCGCATTGTAACCATGCGCGTCAAACCATTGCAGAATGTCCTTTCCTCGAGTAGCCATCCATTCGATGTTTTTCCTTATTGGCAAAACTTTGTCGTCGATATCCTCTTCCTTTGTCGAAATCGCCTTGTAAATTTCGATAATCTTCTCAAATAAAGCAAAACAGAAAACTAGTTATCATGAGTTGATAAAAGCACACGAATGAAACATGAAACATTGACATTATGCTTCTGTATATATTATATGTAGCTATCCGTCACCTCTGCAAGTTCGTCTGGAGTCGTGAAATATTGAGTAACTTTTGAAAGAACAAGGGCTGGAGTCCAACGCCAAGGCGGATATGTGAATATTGTGAATTTTTTAGTTGAATTTAAAATTGAGTGGATATTTTGTTTCAAAAAGCCCACCAAAACTGTCCTTCCCGGTGGGGTTTGAGCAATGATCCGATAAAACTCCCAGATGTGGTATGCAACGATCCCGTTTGGAGTTACGGTTTTGTTGAGAAAACTATTAAAAGAGAATTAAAAGATCAATTCAATCCACCTTTCATATCTATGACGCATTTAACGAAATGCGAACTAATATAATTTTCGAGCAGACCTCAAAATCACGTCGGGCTCAGTTACACAACCTAACTGATGTAGTTCACAAGGAAATGGAAATAACCAATATTCCGCTTTAGAATTGGCCACGGCCACTGACCGATATCTGGAGAAGATTAGATCTGCGGCAGCCTGGCCACCAGCAGAAACCATAGCACATAGCATCCTGCTTGTGAGATTCCGGGCATTACACCGTTTTGAGTATCTAAATGAAGGAATAATAATTCTAAGCCACATCAAAAATGACATGATTTACTTAAATTTAAAATTAGGTCGGCCATATACGGTTGTTCCAGCGCATTCTGCCAAAGTGAATGGGAAGTGTTTCCATACTCCAAACAAATTGGACTTCGGAAGCGACACGCCCAAACAAATAGGGATTTTGTGGAAGGGGTCAGAAGTCTAGGATCAACTGACACCGCCACATGGACGCCAACGTTTCTGACGCCTTCGTCAAGAATGGGCTTCAAGTGGCCCTGTTTCGTAACAATTAATTTTGTTAAAACTCTTTCTGCAGATCATTCTCGTGTTGAACTTTTTTTGTTTAAAAATTGGTTTTTACCTCGAGCTGTTCCTTGTCTGAATAAGACAGCTTGGACACCAAGAAATCAAGATGGGTGAGGAAGGTCATCCAAACGGCGATATCAGTTTCACAACCCAAATATTTTGTGAGATTCAAAGCCGCTTCAAAACCAATAATTCCTTCTCTCGCGAGAACAAAGTAGTCGTCAATCAGTTGACTTCTGCTCAGCACACTAATTTTTGTAAGATTTCCCAACAACTCATTTATGATCAGTGTAAGAAGCTCTTCGTCGTAACAAACTCTAAAGTAGCCTGTGGCATTCGGATTTGCGAGAACCCAACCGGAAGTAAATTGGTCGTCATTTATCGCCACTGAATTGTTTTCCAACTCCAACAAAATCTTCAGAGTTGTCATATTCTGCGTAGCCAAGGTAACTGGAATGACCCAAATCTGGCCAGGACTTGCTTGCTTACCAAAGGGTTTCTGTGAAAGGATCAAAGTTGTCTCATTTCTCGACAAGGTCACCACAGGATATCCCTTTTGCGTAGAGAAAGATTTCAGAATCACTTCGATTGAAAGATTGTTTGGAAGTAGGGCTTTGGTCTGGTCGAGTAACTCAAGTTCTTCAACAAAGTCATCTTGTGTGACCACTCTGTCGATTCCTTTTTTGCTATATGATTTAATTGCTAAATTTAAATTTTCATGTCCAAGGAAACCCTCCAGCATTCGAATGACAGAGGCTCCTTTCTTTTTCCAAGTCCTTTTCTTATACCAATCCAGTCAGTCGAATGCCGTCTTATTTGGTTGGAACAACATTGAGATATCCTCGTCCTCGTGTTGGAAAGCACTTCGAAGATCGTTTAAAATTTTAAAATTTATTTTCTGACGGGGTTCAGAGATTCCCTCGAGAATCAAATTTTGCATGTAGTGGGCTAAGCAGAGATTGAGGATGTTCACCTGCGATGAGCAGCCCAACCTTTTATGTAAAATTAATTGGGTATAAATTATGAGTTTTTATTAATTACTACATGTGCATAAATAATTGCGTTATAATTTACCACAAGTAAGGGAGAAGTTTCGCTGTAAGAAAAATACATTCACATTTATAAATTGACATTATTCGATAAAATTATTTACATAGAGGAAATATACAAGTTTTTTACCGAGTTCCAAAACTCGTTCGAAGAACCTGTCAATTCCATCTGTAACCGGGTATGCTTGGATGATCACAAGTCCACTAAATGAAATAAATGTATATAATGTGGATGTGTGTGGTATTTTTATGCATGAATAGAACAATGTATTTTTATGAAGGAAAAAGATCCATTCACTAACGGGCCTATTCCGTACGCAGAATTACAAGTTGATAAGGTCAAGTCCATCTTTGGAATTTTCAGTGCTGAATTGTTGAAAAATGTGTCGAGGAATGTCAGCATGTTTGCTGCGTACTCCCCAGTTTTATTGGTGTTTGGGTAGACATATCTGGAACCACCCATTGCTGGAAAATATCTTGGTGTGAAAAGCTGAAAATAGTTTATATTGAAATTGTAAATTTCAAAATTTAACGGTTTCAAAAAAATTAACGCTTGCCTTCAATATTTTCCCATTGCCGAATGGAATTGTATCCGTGGAATTAAATTTTTCCACAATAAAAGCTAAGGAATGTAGAGGCATCCTTGGAGTTACAGCGAATCTGTCCTGCACCCTTCCCGGACTCCCTTCAACAGGGAGGGAACTGACCAGCTCCGTACTTGATACACTCGTGTAATTCTCGCCCCTTGTTATAGTTAATTCCATTGTGGACTCGAGGTGGGGCTAAGTGAGGAAATCGCATACCAAAAATATTTTATACAAAAACGTCCTCTCGATTGTTATTCTCTCGACAACAATTGGCTAAAATAACAATAACGTCATAATATTTTTTGACTGTGCTTTTTTAATACGCTTTTACCTGGTCGAAACATGGAAACACGTCGCTCACCATCCAAGGCCGTAAATTTGTAAACACGGCCCCGAAATCCGCCCTCAACGCAGCGTAATATCGTTCCGAACTATCCGAAGGTATCGTTTCAAATTCCAAGTAAATTTCCACCATTTGCCTTGACGCAACTTGTCTGTGGAGTTTAATGACGTAAAAGTCATCCTGACAAGGTGTTCTCCAAGCAAGACCCAGAGGCCAGAGTCCGTTGTAAGCGGACAATGATATCTCGCTCAAAGTGACGTTTCTGTAAAGGTATTTACTAAGTTTCATATTCAAGGTCACAGTGGACGAGGGTCGTTTGGCCACAGCAAGAATTCGAACAGATCCAACAACCCTGGCATACCACCACGTCGGCCGGAATATAGCCTGGATATCCAAGTCAATCTCATAATGCAATGGAATGAAATTGTGCTCCTCGACCAGTGAACAGTCGTTTGACTTGGCTTCTGTTGGCGAAAAGTTGCAATCGAAAATATAGAAGAAACAAAATGCAAAAGCCAGGACGGGTCCCATGTCTATATACGCCGGTGGCAGAGAAGTATCCAACTTATTGACTGTGACGACGCTGAAGTCTGAGCTGAAGTGTTATAGTGTAAATAATTTGCATGGATTCAGTTCTTGTGGAACTAATTTAAATTTATTTAGACGGGCGTGGGAGGGATTCGTGTGGTTTGCAAAACTATTTTCCACAACGTGTGTCGATATGTTAGCGATGTCGGTTTAGAGGATGTGCACTGGCCGCAGAGCATATGGAGTTTTTAGTAATTAATACTTAAAGAAATTCAACATTTTACAATCTAATTTGTAATAATTTTGAGCATTAACATCAGCACGTTTCAGTGGAATTTTGTCTGCCGCAGTGGTTTCCGTTTTGAATGGTTGTCGGCACACGACAACAATAAAGTTGCAGACTATGCAGATCGGTTCGTTTTTAAGTGGGTTGATTTGATGCATAAAAATGACATGACAGTACGAAATATTTCAGCATCATCATCATTTGGTTGTATTAATAGATCATCAAAGTCGTAAATATAAAAATATAAAAAACCAAAATTTATTGTAACGCCTTAATATTGCATTTTAAAATGGTGAAATATTTACACCTTACACAAGAATTTTGCACCTTATCAGGTTATCAGTATCAGCGAAATCACCTGGTCAACGCAAATTGAAAGATAACTACAGGCGTCAATCTATCAAAGTAATTATTCGACATAAATTCCACCCTCCAATGAGCGACTGAGCGCCCAAACCTTTTTATCCATTTGTAGTCCGTCCTCTGAACTGTTCCCAAAGCCGTTTCTTGTAGGTTGTTTACTTGTTCCAGTAACATTCGACTGTAAATGCAAACCTTGGTCGGAATATGGAACAATATAAATCCAGTGTAAACCATCAATAATAAGAATGCAATACTCGATATTTCTATAACATTCAACACGTTCAAGTGTCTAACGAGGACATACGTAAATGGTATACAGCAAGCGATACACGTAAGAATATTAGCCCCGGTGCAATGTATTTTATGAGCGTCGTTATAAAAGGAAACGAGAACGTGAATTTCACGGGTAACCTGTAGTTTCTTCAATATCTCTTCCTTGTCTCGAGACTTGAGGCTGAGGACTTTCAGATTTTCCTTGGTTTGGGCAACCATACATTTAAGTGCGTAAGTTCCCCAAAAGAAGTTGACGAAGAAGAATGCAGATGCGAGGTTGGTTAATGGCCAAATCGTAATTACCGGTATAATTGATGTAATTGCTCGAATACTGTAGCCAAGAGAAGAATTGGGGTCTGAGAGTATATAAACTAATAGAGTCAGCATAACCTCATTTACCCCATGTTAACAGAAGATTTTTTTCTGTGATTT
>JAQFZW010001923.1:0-21385 GCA_034687055.1 Heteromurus nitidus
AATCGACTACATATGTCAAGCCGTTGTAAAATGACAGAGAACTAAAGTCGCTTTATCTACTTGCGAAATGCCTTCGTGGTGGGCGAATATTTGAACTTTGAACAACAAAACACGTTTTACTTGTATATAAATAACACAAACTCTTTTCCATAAGTTCACTTCACAAAAGTTTGAACAAGTGTGCTGCCCGATAACATGCCAACACGCGGACAATCAACCCAGCAAAATTCGTGGTGTTGAATCAGCGTAAGCAGCGCATTATGCTGTCATTATGTCAATGTGTTGCCAATCCCCAAATAAAAATTCATATTTTGAGAGATTGTGAACGAGCTCATTTCATGTTTGCACACTAACGGAGACTGACAAAACATGCAAACAGCTCTCTGATTTCATTTCAGCCCATTTCAGCAACATTATGTATATCCAACGAATTGATACACCCCGTTAAACCATTATAAACTCGGCTATCTCTCCCCATGTTAAATCCAATTTTCAACTTGCCGTAACTTCTAGGGGAATCGGAGTTGAACGTACACAAAATTTCACTTTATGGACGTGAAACGTAGTTTGAAGAGGGCTATCATTTGTGATATTTCTTTAGTGAAAATAATGCGAATTAAAAAAATTATTCGATCAAAAATTATAAACTCAGGATTTTCCCATTTACGTAATGTTAACGATACAAATATTTTGATGAGATGGAGTGCATTTTTGTCTCAAGGAAAGGTTGGGTAGAAGAAAGTTTCGTTACCCTCACCAGTTTCGAAATTTGGAGTGAATTTGTAGTCGGTGCAAGTGTAAATTTTAGTAAAAAGATCATGCGCACTAGTCTGACTAAACGAAACTTATTCATTATCTTACCGTCAGTAGTAGCACTGTACCATCTAAGCAACAGTATCTGGAAATATTTTTCTGGAGGCTCTGATGAGCGCCGCAGGTAAAACTCCAATTTATTACACTTCTGCGTGATTTCCGCTGATCAAAAACGTGGTGTTGGTGAGCATATATTCCAATTCTAATATTGAGTACGCTTGAACGAGTGTGTCACAAAAGCTCTAGAACATTGGGAGGGCGGCTGAACCGGACAATTTTCAAAGTTTACGATAACCCTTCATCCGGGTTTTCAAGATTATTCAAAAGGTCTGGCAATGTTCTCGAAACTCTGAAAATTAACAGAAGACTTCAACAATCAAAGTTTGCAACTTTTACAAAAAAAATCGCACGAAATGAAACATCCAACGTCACCGGAAACATAAACTTTGATCTCTATTCCGAAATAAAAGGGAAGGATATTGTTTATTCCATGCGCGATTTGGTGAGGCAGTGCGTCATTGTTGGAGTGGATGAGTGTTTCAGTTATGGTGACTACGGTTGTCGAAATGAAAAGCAGCCTGAACAACTAGTTTATATTGGTGACCCAGCTGCATTACAATTCCAACAAGCATACAACACCGGCCGCCTAATTTTAATCCAGAAGAATATGGAGAAACACGAAGGAATCCTCGATGACTTGTTGGAGTTGAGTTGGACTTGGAGTTGTTTGCTTGGGAACATACCAGAGTTCGAGACGTTATTAAACGGATTGAGCTCTAACTTTTTATAACTAGGATGCTTCATGTGCGGAACGAATCGAATAATTTAAAACGAGGTGCCAGATCTACGTTTTTTTGCCGCATGTTGACGCACTGAAAAATACCACGGAGGGATTTAAATTGACTACTAATTGTGGTGATACTCATGCAGTTTGTGGTAAGAAAACCAAAATTATTACTTTAACAAGTGTTCTTCATAAAATTGGCAAATGCATGAGATTTTTTATTTGTGTTCTCTTGGTGAATGATTAGGATATACATGGCCACTGGATAACCCTTTCAACCATACTCAAAGGACAAGAACAGACGTTTCAAGAATCCATCCATATTTGTGTAGAAAAGTACGGCTAAGTTTTTGGAGAGGGAAATTGGTAGGTGGAGTGAAAATGAAATAAAATGTACCAATTTCAAAGCAGATCAATAGTTATTTCCTGTTACGAGTTCAGTGGAGTCTTAAGGGGAGTGCGGGGGGGGGGGCGCACCGGGTGCCACAACGAGGGGGGTGCAACTTGAGCTTAAAAATTAACGATTTCGAAATAAAACGGAAAAAATAAAGGGAAACCCACCTATATCGTGGCTGACAACATAAGTTACTCGGTCACTTAGTTATTGGTGATTTGCATCCCTAAACGCCTAAAATTTCCATGCTGTTAAGAATTTCGATTGGGAGGATGCACGAACTTATAAAAAACAATCGGAGTTATAATCACGCGTTTGAATTCAAAATCCTGGAAAGCCCCATTACATATTCAAAAATTTGCAAGAATCAGATGGTATTATAAAAATTAGATTCAAACAGCACAGAAATATTCCACAATTTTCGAAACTGCTAAAATATACTTCTTTGAAATAACGCAAAATCTTGCAAATGCTCAAAATACTACTGAAATATGCTCGAAATTTTGTGAAAAATTATTAAACCCCCTGAAAATTGTCAACAATATACTGAAATGTGTATAAATACTACTGAAATAATGTATAAAGAGAAAAATCGACGGAAAGCTGTGTACCTGATATGCTAGGAAGTCGTATTTAGTTTAATAATAAAATGCAGATAGAAACCGGGATATGGGACCCCAAAAACTAGAATTTCGAACACTCGATATTTAACAATCGTTTTTCGAAAATTTAAAAAGCTGGAAATTTTGGCCATATTTGTCGAAAGTTGCTAGGTTGTTTTCTGCGAAATTTCCGAAACAGTTCCTTAGCATTAAGGCCTGGTCCCAGGTTACATAATTTCACCAAGGAGTAATGAACGTGGAGAGATTACCTTTTGCGAGGTATGCCTTGTGAAATGATCGTTGCATGGTTTTGACATGGGATTTCACGCTAAACCTGCGGACCTTTATTGAAAATGATAGCGAAATGGACGGGAGATTTCATTTGACCATGCTGAAACGTAACCTGGGACCAGAACAAAGAATTCTTTTTTCAATTCTTTAAATTGGTCATCTTACAGATTTGAAAGAGGTGTAAATTTAAAATGGTGCTAAATTTTTAAATTAAATTCACAACTCAAACACGGGTCGACATCTTCATTTTTATATAAAGACTAATATTTGTAAGAAACTTCCAACTTTCGAATATTTAAGGGGGTGACAAAATGTTTACCCGCACCGGGTACCAAAACATCTAGCGACGCCACTGCATGTACATGTTGCTATACAAAAAGGGAACAGCAGCCGAAATATAAACGTAACATTCTTTTAGGAACCTACATCCCCATTAAAATATGGTTCGGTTGAAACAATTTATCACTTGGTAATCTAGACGGCGGTAGCCTGACTCAAAGTAGATCGATAGCAATTTCCTGCCACGAGTTGTCCTTTTTGCGAAGGAGGTTTGAGGGTCAAACGAATGCATTTCATGTACGACTATAGTGTTTCAACGTCATTGGAAATATCGAGGTTATGCCACGTAGTCATCCTGCCACGGATTCTAAAGTGCAAGCAAAGAAAATGCCATGTCAGTTACCGATTTGCCTTCTAGCATCGGACACATACATTTCGAATCCACCAGTCTCGACGACGTATCTGGGAAAATGTATCACATTACGCTTTTGCTAGCGGGAACGCTTATCTTTCTTTCCCCTTCATCTTGCGAAAGGGGATTCCAAACTCGCAACATTTATTCAGATTGGCCTGATTTTGAGGGTGTCCTAGGTTTTTCAACCAAATATCCAGAAGCGTACACCGACCCGTACAAAGTTGTGGACGAGTGGTTGCTTCCCGGAAATTCGCTGAACTACAGAGCCAAGGAGAGTGATTTGGATGCAATCACCAATCTGAATGAGATCATTGAATTATTTCAGTCGTGCTTCATCACAATCACGAAAAATCCTGGCGCGGAACTACTTCCCTCGGAGCATCCGATGCTAATACGAATTAAGCTTACAGCCTGCTTTCGTTATACAAAAGCAATGGGACTCGGGGAAATATCAGCTACGTCGAAGTGTCGCGTTGCCTGTCAACCTAAACCTTACAATGAATTTATCCCTCTTGCACACCCCAAATTGCGGCTTCTCTCGATTCCTGTTTGTCTCCATTCCCGACGAAAACTTCTGCGTCAACATTTTGCGAGAAGCATTTGTGCCACAGATAAAACCATGGCGATTCGAAGCACACTTGTTTCTCCGTCCGTCAGTAGATTTGAATGTTGGGGTGGATGAAGACGGGAGAGATAAATACGACTGGAATGAGAATGTGTGGCAGTTCGATTTGGATCATAAGTTCTTCTCAGACGAAAGGAAACAAGTCGCCATCCCAACCATACCCGCAATAAACATTTTCGTGTATAGGAACTCTTCAAGTGTGGATTACCATTTTGAGGCCTATACAGGAATTGCGACACACTTTAGTAAGCGTAACGAATTGTATTTTGGCTACTCAAATTTCGAAGCGATAATCGCGAATCAGAGAATTGCGAATATGAGCTTATTACTATTTTGCAACATTGGTGAGAACTCTGTTAAGCGAATTCTTGTCTTTGACTTCTCCTCGAACCACTATTCTCCTCCTGATGTCCACGATTTCACGAAATTCCTCGTCAAAATTTCGAAGAGGAAAAGTGCGTGGGACAAAAGCTCTTTTGCAGACATAAGCATGACATCGCATTTTCCAGAAAAGGAAAACCTTTTAAAAGTACCTGACGTTGGAAGCGTGTGGCTACTAATTGTGGGGAATATCTCCTACATTGAAGGTTTTCATGCTGTTGATAGTATGACTCCAGTACCTGTAATAACTTTCTCGCATCAAACAATATTAGATACAGAAATAAGGGCTCCAGTTGCCATTTCTACGGCAAAAGATGTATTAAGATTTGTGAGTTGCAGCAACCCATCGTTGGAAGCATTAGCGTTTTCTGAATTCGTTACTATTTTCGATGTGCCCATTTGGGTTCTGGTTGTCACCGTGATACTCGCCTTGGTACCTTTCGTAACCACGGCCATCACTCAAGTCACGTTGCAAATAAAAAAGAAACTGCCTGCACGATTCTCATTTTCAGTGTATTTTTTCAGCAGCGTCGAGGGATCAGTGGGGATACTCCTTGACAGAGGTACAGCTATTTGTAGCTCGTTAAATGAGGTTGGCGAGATTCGTTTTCTTATCGCTCTCACGTATCTCGCTTTGATTGTCGTGAGCAACGCGTATAAAAGTGAGAATATGTATAATCTTATTGCACCAAGAAAGTACGTTCCAGTCGAGAAATTTGATCAATTGATCCAGAGCCACTTCAACGTGTATTCGGTATTGCAAGATGTAGGTAATGCAGAAATATTAGACGATTCGCCTGATGCATTTAGTTACGACCTTTCCGGGATGGATCGAATATTTCAAAATATTTCCTATGTAAATGACCACGAGTATACTGTATATTTTAGCATTATTGTAAGACCATTCGCAATGGTCTTGGAGTCAGAATTTTCGGCACTCCTGGGTCGCATGAAGAATGGCGAGAAAAACACTTCGTATCATAAGGTTCTTAACCATAGTAAAATGCAATACAATTTCCAAGATTTTATCAAATCCCAATTTCGGGAAGACAGGGTAATGAATTTATCCAGGATCAGAGAAAAGGCATTTCAAGATGCAGTAGAAACTTTGAAAAAGTGTGAGAAAACTGCTCTTATTCTCTCTGATTTGGTGTCGAAACGGGTAGCAACATCGGTCAAATTACAAGCTCATCCTTCTGAGATGGTTTCTATTGGCAAAGAGGAATTGGGCAGGAGCCAGTCAACATTCAGTTTGTATGAAATGTCATCTGTTGACCCAGGAATAATTAACAGAATTAAAAGTGTGGAAATGGCAGGAATTTGGAATCGGAGGAGCGAAATATTGATGGCCAAGGGCCACGGAGTACTATCATTTTCAAGAGCAATCTTTATAAAACCTTCAATGAATGGAAATATTGTTGTAATATTTATTCTACTTGCTTCAGGCTTATCCACCGCTTGCCTTGTGCTAACGATTGAAAAGATTTCACAGTTCCTCCACTTGGGGGCTGTACATAAAGAAGGTAACGCACCTTGAGGGGAGGGAGGGGTCCGGCGTGACCGTGACATTTTGTGACATGCAGGGAGGGGGGGTCCAGGTCGACGCGTGACTGTCACGCTTTAGCGTGACAAAATAATTTTTCGCGAAGGATTTTTTAAAAAAGCTAGCAAATTTTTCTCCATAAATGTTCAGTTTCAGTGTTTATTGACGAATATATTAATCGAATGTAGTTTTGTAATTCAAATCAATCCAACTAATGAAATTCTAGCGACTTGTTTCCTTAATTGATGTATTATAGATTAATGGTCGTATTCTGAATCGAGTTGAGGAGGCTTTGAGGATGAGTTCGACCTCAGATTTGTCGATACCTCCAAGCAGGAACTAATGGCAACTGAGTCTCCACTCGTCCTCAACTCAGCATTTTTTTGCATTCAGAATACCACCATAAATGTGTTATCAGTTGGTATTTTCGAAACCGGAATCGAATTTCCAACATAGTCCCGGATTTACTTGAAACTTTGCTTATTTATAGGGATCATTAAAATATACTTCCATGCCAATTTTGGGTTTCCGAAGTTCACCGCAACAGGGGCTCACAAATGGAAGAACCGCAAAAGTGTTGACACTGTTTCTCCGAACTTCTTCGGTCTGGGACCTTCAAAATTTGCAATGGATATTCACAAATACATTATCCAGGTATTTTTTGTTCAGTTTTTCAAATAACTTATCCCATCCGAGTTTATAGCGGTTTTTTGGAAAAGCTCCAAATTACTTCAAAATTTGGTGGAGTATTTCGGCCATAACTTCAACACCGCAACTTGAATCCAAAATCTAACGCCGGATTCGAGTTCTACGACCCAAAATACGGGTAGATTTTAATATTAGTCAGATATTCCAACATTTGAATTTTTATGCAAAGTTTCCTGACCTGGTTTTACGGTAAATTTCAAATGTTGGGATATCGGTCTAATATTTAAAATCTACCTGTATTTTGGGTAATATAACTCGAATACGAATACTCGATTTAAATTGATGAATAATGTTTAGTATATATACGAACTACGTGACGTGACATAGGGGGGGGGGGTTTGGACCCTGCGTGACACATGCGTGACATGAGGGGAGGGGGGGTTCGAAAAATCGCCTTTTTTGCGTTACCTTCTTTATGTACAGCCCCTTGGGTTGCGTAGTTATCTTCAGAAAATTGGTTAATCGAAATAACACAATTAGAGTTATCATAGTTACGAAGAATAAGTCACCACTTTATAACAAATTTACGTTTAAAAATGTGTGTAAATGTTTTAGGCGTATTTGGAAGTGTGACCGTTTTGCAAATATTTTAACATTTCGTAAAAATGAAGTCATGTCCACTTTGCACCGCGCTATGCGTCACTGTGGTTTCTTGGCTAAAAAACCAGGAAAATAAATACGTCTGGAGAAAAATGGGACATGAATGAAAAGCGGTTTTACTCGAATCAAAATGGAATAATTTCAATATAGCATTGTGATGTTATGGATAAAGCTATAAGTTTTAATGTGTAAAATATAAATCCACTCCGTATTCAAACAGGTGGACTTGCACTACTTCTTACGATTAGTATAATTATTAGAGAAACAACCTACATGATGAGATGTGCTGAAATCAAATATTTATTTTGTAAATATAATTAAATATTTAATCGGAAAGAATAAACTCGAAACAAACTGAAATTTTTGCATGGAAACTATGTATTACCACATACTTACATGAAGACATACTTTATGATTCATCCAAGGATTCAAGAGAAACTGATAATTCGCAGAGTAAAAACTTTCTTGTAAAAACAATTCCAAAACTGGGTGTGATGTGATGCTTCAGAAGACACTCATGGCGAGTTGAAAACAGAGAGGGAATCCGAAAGTAAAGCTTCTCTTGGATTGTGCAAATTATAAGAAAGTTGGAGAAAAATTTAAAATAATTATTTTTTGGTACTGACTAGGTAATATGGGATTTAGTATTGTTACTGATGAAAACTTGGAAAGCCAAGGGAACCTTGGTTATTGCCATTGTGAAAATATTGAGACGGCGATGAACAGAAAGAAGACAACACCTCAGAGGAGAAGTCGAAGACCAATAATCCTTCGACAGAAGAAAGTTCATGTGAAGAGCAAGCTGAGCGGACCTCGACCTCGCCTTCTGAATCTTTTGGGCAGACGGGAAAACATGAAAAAATGAAGGGCCCGAATAAAGTCAATATTTAATTTCATTGTTTCAATCGCTGATTTAAATGTGCTTTATTTTTATTTTAAAATGTAAAAAAGTTGTCAAAAATTAATTTTACAATGGCTTTGACAACGAAAAATGTTGGTTTTTTTAACAAAATTGGAAACACTTGATAAATCGTGTTCGTATCGACGAATAAAATTAATGGCTTGAGTAGTATTTTACTTTGTTACGTGATGACTACAAAATATAGTGTGACAAGAAATTGAAATTGCTACTCTTAAAGTACTGAATTTCTCCGAATGCAATTAGCGAGACACGCATGGGCCAACATAGGGGACAATTATTCGTCAACAGATTTTAATTATTTCGTTGAGCTACTCAAACATTGTATGTTCAGTTTGGATCTTTGTTACGTTGTGTTTTGTGATATGCTCTCCAATATAGTTAATAATATTGTTCATGTAATTAAAATATTTGATTGAAATTCACGATAAATAAGATCGGGTAAAAATTACGAAAAAAGTTAAATGTACAGCCATCATCGAGATCCATACAATGCCTCCAACACAATCGAAATCAAAGCGGTAATGAGAAACCCTCCGAAAATGGCCAACATTGCTATAATCCTCGTGACCTCAATATAATCCGGCTCCGACTCGGAAGATGCTCTTCCACCTTTGAGACGTAAAATTCGAAACTTCATTGCCAATCTGTACCAAAATTCCCATTTCCCCAAGAAGCCACCCTCCCTCAAACTTTGAATTGATTTCAAGAGCCAAAAGCGGTTCACAGAATTAACAATCCAAAATTTGGGAAGGACCATCATCCTCTGTGGAACAATAAGACAGACACTTGCTTTCACCTTGCGTTCAAAAGCATCGCGAGTTGTCTCAATGACTTCCTCAGTCTCCAAAATTCCCACCTTTTTTGTCAAATACTCAAAGATTTCCTTCTTTGGGTCTGCAATAACAACACTTTGATTTAATGTTTCAAGAACTCCAGAAACATTGAAATCTCTTGACAAAAACACCTCGGGCTTCATTTGCTCAGAAATCCACAGAATTTGATATCCGTTCTCAAGGAATTCCCTCAAATCTCGAAAGACTTTCGGCGGCTCTGTAACCATCACCAAACTTGTCAGATTGTTTGAGTAGATCGAGAGTATGGTCACAAGCGTGCTCATCACCATGGCAACTTTAATTTCCTTTCGTATCATTTTCCACGTGTGGGGAAATACCGTAAACAAGAATAAAAAGCCGACAATGAGTAGCATCACAACCCCTCCGAAATTCATTGGGAAGGGGGATATCCACACTCCAAAATCTAAAAACTTCAAAGGGTTTCCCCCCATACGGGATGTTGATGCACAATATATCAACTTGTGTCCCGCAATTGTTTCGAAGAAGGACCCCGTTTCCTGGTAAGGATTATAGGGATTGACTCGGTTCGTTGACACAATAAACTGAAATCCGTGTTTCTCTTTAGCTTCGGCATAAACTCGATAAGGATAGTACATGGGGACAGTTTCTAAAGAAAAGTTGTGCAATTTTGAAAGGTAGAGCGTTGTCATCCGCCGAAATTCGCAACTTGCAGTCTTCAACGAGTATCTTCCCAGGTCGACTAAACACTCATGGAAGCTTGTGAGATGTTCCTTGAGAATATCAAAGCGTCCAATAATTTTCCTTTGGTTCCCACTCCAAAATAATTTCTTGTGGAGTGCTTGGGGATTGAAGAGGGTCGATAAATTCTTAAACTTGTTCCACTTAAATGTGCAATACTCGAAGCATAAAGCTGCAAACTTGGGTTCACTTGAGGTCACATCCAGAATCACCTTCAGGGCTGGAATGAAATTTATATAATTTCCTCCTGGATAGTATTCCAACATGGGTTCGATCCTTTTGTCCCACCAGTTTTCAACTTTTTCTGATATAAAAATGAGCAGAGTGGTGGGGTTTTGTATGAACAGGAAATTGTAGTAAGACACCGTTACGTTTCTTATATTCGACTGGAACGGAGTGAAAATTATGTGAGTTGGCTGCCAGAAGCGGGATGAGAATGGTATTTCAAGCATTTCATCGATATCTGATGAAAGGGTCACTTGCAGTCGTAAGCCGCGATTTTCGTCGTCGTGAAATGAAGGAGTTCCGTGGAAGTGTGAAACGAAGTTGGAACCATGTTCTGATTGTTTGAATTTGAAATATTTGTGCCATTCAGAACTGGCGTTTACTTTCGCGTACATTGAAATTTTCAATGTTGAAATGAGAATGGTTACTATTTTATTTCCTGGAAGCATATTGAAAAATTTCTAGACTTTTTCAGCGCATTTTACACGTATGGACTTAAACCTTGCTATAAGAAGTGCTTATGTTGCGGTATCCTCCCGCTGCGTCAAGTTCTCTTTACAAATCGATTTTCTGTTTTAATTTTTTTCGCGTCCTGTTTTTCAAGATTGCTACCAAAGCGAAGGAAAATTACAACACGAATAAGCAGGAATTGGTTATCGACCTGCTTGTCAATGAGGGTCGAAAATACTGTGTAAACTATTGATCCGTATTCTGGAAAGCCAACCCGACCATGCTGCCCAATCCATAAACTCGCGAAGAAGCCAAGTTAGCCATACAAGCCGCTCCACATGTCAATGGCATGAATCGTATTTTATTTATTTTCAATTAACTTTTTATCTTCATCCCAGTCCCACTCGCAAGGTTCACCTTCCCAACATCATTTCATCGCCAGACAACATGTATCTGAATTTGAATACTTGAATGGGTTATTATTCTACAATTTCGAATAGTTTTTGAATAACAACACATAAAATAATTTTTTGAAGTAGCACAATGCCCCTATGATGAATAAATTCCGTACTGGAGATCACAATTTTTTAACCAATTCACAGAGAATTTATTGGCGTTTTTATTTATGATAAATGGGATAATAACTAAGGTGCAAATACCGTATAAAAATCTCAATTTGCTAACTTTCATAGTGGCATTTCGTAGTAAAGTTCATAAACATTAAATATTGCTAGAAAGGAATTTATTGCAAAAATACGCCCAAACTTGGAAATCTGCACTAGACAACTTGCAAGTGCAAGGACGCGAGAAAACAAAACAGTTGATAATACTGTTTTATGTCAAATAAAAGCTGCAAAATCAGCAAATCGGCAAAACTAATTTATTGCAATTTATTCACTATATTCTAAATAATTTTCATGGTTTTTATTTGCCTCTTTCGGGCTTGCCACAAAGCATTTCAACTACTGCTGATAAGATAAACATATTCCACCTAAAAATGTGAAGGAACAAATTTATAATTTTTATATCATGTCTAGTTGAATATTAAATATTTTTAAATTTATATTGACATTTATATATCCATTTTATTTTCTGTGTATTTTTTAAATCCAAATTCATTTATTTCTATGTAGTTGACGGGCACGTATATCATTTCCGGTGTTTAGTCAAATGTATTTTTCCTGCAATTTAAACGCAAACAATAATGAATACCAAGAATTTGTATGAATAAGTTAATTAAACCTGTAATCCAATGGATGCCCGCATTTTTGAAGTGGTACAAGCAGCAAGAGAATCTCCGTTTTCCACAAGTTGACGATGGTATTTGAATTCTTTCAAGAGTTAAATATTTCAAATCCGACACCTCTTTGATGAGTACGAATACAGACACGAAGCACATTGCAAGCCAACAGAGAAAAACCACCAGAAGTTTTGGCAAATCAATTGCATCATCTGTGGACATCCTCCGTAAGTCCTTGTCCCCACTCAAATCCAATTTTAGTACCAACATTTCCGAAAATGCTCTCATCTGATCCCAGAAATTGTAGAAACCTGATTCCCGCAGTCGATCCAAACTCTTCATCAGCCAATACTTATTGACAGTGTAAATTTCCCAAAACGCCGTACTTGGGAGAATCTTCTGGTTGACAATGTGGCATCTCGCCGATTGCCCCAACTTTAGATTTGACATTGCCTTCTCGAGGTATACTTTGCTCACTGCTACAAAACTTTTTTCCGATAGAATTGCAACCCTGTCGTACGGAAATAGAGAAAAATTAAAATCCGAAAGTGCCCCAGAAACTTCAGTAGGAAAACTGTCATTTATTCTGTCAAGGACGCCTGCAAGTTCAAAGTCTGTCTTGTAAATCTCTTCCGGCCGAAAGCCTGTCAGATACGGATACCAAAGAAATTTGTAACCCTTCTGAACGACTGCCATCAGACCAGACAAAGTCTTTGGTGGCACATTGACAACCATGACGCTGAGCAACGAGTTCTCGTACAACAATGTGATATAGAGGAACACACAGACTAGTAAAACGCAATGTGGTCTCCTCCCCAAAAAATATGGATCAGGGATGGACTGTCGCGTTATTGAAATTATGACGACGAGAAGTCGCCGACCGAGATGGTCACGTGGAAGTATCCACAAGATGACGCTTATGAGTAATCCCAACGTAAGCCACACCTTCAACGGGAAAGGCTCGGTCCAAAAAGCGAATTGAAGTATTGAGGAGGAGGTGAGGGATGAGTGTACTTTTGAGCAATAGATGATTTTTTCACTGTTGTCGTGTTCGAAGAGTAGGTTGCTCACGTTCTTAAAATTGTATGTCACGAACAACTCGTAGGTGATGAATGATTGTAAAAATTGCCCGGATAAAGAATGTTCGAGAAGCGATATCTCCGCTTCATCCGAGCTGTCGAGAATATTGAGGGACAAGTTATGAAACTTTCCAAGAGTTAGTACGGACATGACGATCTCGTCGCAGAAATATGATTCATTTGTGAACATGATGGAGGAACATGCGCCCCGCGAGTTATTATACTTCTCAAAGTACTCTGGTCGAACAGCTTCAACAGCGGCTTGAATTGATTTTGAAAATCCGAAATAGAAATGACGCTTGTGGAATTCTGTTGGGCTAGTAAGCAACGAGGAGAGAAAGGTCGAGTCAACAGTAAACTCAGTTACAGGACAAAAACCGCCACAGATCAGTGAAGCAGTTATATTTTCATTTTTGCACCTTGAAATGTGACGTCGATTCTTTGGGAAGAGTACTAGCTTCAACGATGGGAAATTGATGTATTTTGGAGGAATCCAGAATTCGTGATTACTTTCGTAATGAGCTGCGATAAGTAGAATAATGGTGTCAGGATATAATGCATACTCAAAGAAAGTTTTCATGATGTTTAAATTATGAGTGTTAAGGGACAATGTCAATGGTCCAAATATGACTTGTGAGGGTTGTGTAAAACGATAATTAGAAAAGGGTGAGATTGGAATAATGTGGTGACGAGAAAAATGCATAAGTCGCAAAGAGTTAGAGTCGAAATCCGGTTCCGCTTCGAAAAGAAGACAAGCGTCGATGGAGTGAAAAGAAACGACGTACTTGTCTGCGTTTGAAATGTTGCGAAATATGTTGAGGAACATATTCGCTGCATTCCAGCTCGTATGTGCACAAGTACTTCCCAGCACAATTTCTACAAGAGTGGATTGGGAGATGAAGCTCAACCACACCCAGAAAACTATGGATTTCCGGAACATTTTGACATAATATTTGCGAATTGTGTCCAGGAACCATGAAGCCCTTTCTGTTCAAACAATTAGTTTTTCTCTCGTTGTGAAATCGTCAAATCGAACTAACAAAACACAACAAATCACTTCGTATCTATCGAAAAGACTGGCTCGAGTCGAGTTCATCGAGCGTATTGTTGTACCTTCCTGGTTTTAGCTTCCTTCCACATTACCACACCTTCTCCAAAATTTCCTCGCTCTCCAGACTGAACAAAACTCGCAAGCTTCGTAGAACCTTGTCGAGGAAAACATCATGTTATACATGTTTACTATAATGCTATAAACTAGCCCTTTCAACGAATTCTACACCTAAGGACTTAAACCTTGCTAAGAAGAGCTTATGTTACCGTATCATCCCGTCGTGTCAAGTTCGCTTTCCAAATCGATTTTCTTTTTTAATTTTTTTCGCGTCCTGTTTTTCAAGATTACCAAAGCGAAAAATAATTACAAGATGAATAAGCCGGAATTGGTTATCGACCTGCTTGCCAAAGAGCGTCGAAAACAAGTGAGAAGCCAACACGCTCCATTTACATCGTGAATTTTGCTTGACCATTGTGGGAGGTAGACCATAAGAATGGATTTATTTTCTAAAGCATTGATCCGTATCTGATAAGCCAAGCCGATCATGCCGACCAATCCATGGACTCACGAAAGTGCCAATCGAAGGAATCGTATTTTATTTAGTGTCAATTCTCTTCTTCCTTTTAAAATCAGGATTTACATATTACATATATGATTACATTATATACAAAAGGAATGATTTATTACTGTCCTGTAATTTCCAATAGTTTTTGAATAACAATGTTTGCCCCAATTTTATAAATTGTACATCGCCCCTTTGACGAATCCATTCCTCATTGGAAATAACAGTTTTTGACTCATTCATTGAGAATTTATTGACGAATTGATTGATGAAGAAATGGAATAATAACATGAAACATAAACTGTTTCGGCTGTGCAAAAATTATTGTCCAAACAAGAAATGGAAGAGAAAAATATCATGTGCCTAATTCTTCCGAAGATCATGCATAGTTGAAATTCGCTACCAACTTTACATTTTCTAACGGAAACTAAAACCTCACACACTATGTGAAGGTTTTCTAGATGTGTTTTCTGCATGTCATTGTTCCTCAAGTGCATCCAAACAAACAGTTGTCCATGCGTGTTATGCGTGCATATGTCCCTGGTAGAAATGAAACAATTAGCATAATAACATAAAACCGGAAGTAATATATTGTAAAAAAAATCTGAATAGTGAAATATAAAAATGAATGTAATATTGAAAAATTTTAGTATGAATTGTGAATTATGAATAAAACAATTTCAATTGTGAATCATGAATACGAATATTCATAATTCATATTTTTAATACGATCATGAAATTATTCATTAATTCTCTGGCAAATGGAGTAAAGGTAAGAATGTTCCGGGTTTATACGGTATTTTTAGTGTTGGCTCCTGCTTTAAATTCTCATATTTTGACTGGTGTGTCTTTTCACCCTTATTTGCCTCCTAAGTCACCCATAATGCTTTTTAGCGGGACTATAAAAGGTTGGCGTGCAAAAAATTCAAAAACAGGTGCCACCCCGGGGGAAAATGATTACAGAACGATTTATCTCTTTATTAACATTCTCATTACCAGCGTCAATAAACCATTGCATTGCGACGGAAGGGAAGTAGACAGCACAGAAAGTAGCGAGTTAAAGTTAAAGGGCAATAATTCCTTGGATGAGTACCAGCGGGAATAGTTTCCTGTGCTGATATACAATGCTTCAATTCGAGACAAGTTTATATGGATGGACCGGGCAATGTGTGCTAGCTGTTATATACAAACGGAACAACAGCCGAAACCTGACAACGTTCTTCAACGATCCTATATTTCTATAGTTAATTAAAATATCGTTCGGTTGGAACAATTTGTCACTTGATACGAACACGAACGTGTTTTACGAAACCAGTAGACATATAGCGTTCTCTTGGACAACGATTAGGATGTACATATGCCCAACCCAGCAGGTGTTTGGAAGTTTCGCTCCGTGCTTGCGTTGAAAAGAGGGGAATATGAAATTTTGGATAGCGAAATGCAAAGGTGCAGTAAAAACGAAATAAAAAGTATCATTATCAGTCTAGATCAATGGTCATTTCCTGCCACGAGCTGTCCTTTTTGCGAAGGAGATTTGAGGGTCAGACGAGTGTATATCATGCACCACTATAGTATTTCAAACTCATTGGAAATGTGGAATGTCTGCTTATTAGTTTTGCCACGGGTTCCAAAATGCCACGTCAGTTACAGAATTGCCTTCTATCATCAAACACGTACATTTCGAATTTTCCATTCGCAACAAACAAGTGCTGAAGACGTATCTGGGAAAATGTCTCACGTTACGCTTGTGGCAGCGGGAATGCTTATCTTTCTTTCTTCCCTTTCAACTTGCGAAAGTGGATTCCAATCTCGAATCATTCAATCAGATTTGCTTGGTCCTGAGGGCGGCTTAGGCTTTCCATCGACATATTCAGAAGTATACACCGGCCCGTACAAAGTTGTTGATGAGTGGTTGCTTCCCGGAAATTCGCTGAAGTACAGAGCCAAGGAGAGTGATTTGGATGCAATCACCAATCTGAATGAGATCATTGATTTATTTCAGTCGTGCTTCATCACAATCACGAAAAATCCTGGCACGGAACTACTTCCATTGAAGCATCCAATGCTAATACGAAGCTTACAGCAGGCTTTCGTTACTCAATTTCAACGGGGCTCAGGGAAACATCATCTATATCGAAGTGTCGCGTTGCCTGTCAACATCAATCTTCCAACAAATCTATCTCTCTTTCACACCCCAAACTGCGGCTTCTCCCGATTCCTGTTCGTCTCCATTCCCGATCACAACTTCTGCGTCAACATTTTGCGAGAAGCATTTGTGCCGCAGATAAAACCATGGCGATGCGAAGCACACTTGTTTCTCCGTCCATCAGCAGATTTGAGTGTAGGGATGCATGAATACGGGGGAAATTATTACGACTGGAATGAGAATGTGTGGCAGTTCGTTTTGGGGGACAGGTTGACCCCATTTGATCATTACAAAGTCGCCTTCCCAACCATACCCGCAATAAACATTTTCATGTACAGAAACTACTCAAGTATCAATTCCCATTTTGCGGCGCATACAGGAATCGCAACTCACTTTAGCAAGCGTCATGAATTGTATTTTGGCTACTCAAATTTCGAAGCGATAGTCACGAATCAGAAAATTGTGAATATGAGCTTATTACTATTTTGCAACACTGGTGAGAACTCTGTTAAGCGAATTAACCTCTTTGACTTCTCCTCGCACCACTATGCGCCTCTTGATGTACACGATTTCATAAAATTCCTCGTCAAAATTTCGACGAGGAAAAGTGCGTGGGACAAAAGTTCTCTTGTAGACGTAAGCAGGACATCGCATTTTTCTGAAAAGGCATTAACGCTTTTAAAAACACCTGACGTAGGAAGCGTGTGGTTACTAATTCTGGGAAACACATCCAACATAGAAAGTGGTGTTTTGTCTAAGATAACTACTCTACCTCTAATAGTTTTCTCACGTCAAACAATATTGGATCCAGAAATAAGGGCTCCAGTTGCCATATCAACGGCAAAAGACTTGTTACGATTCGTGAGTTGCAGCAACCCATCGCAGGAGGCATTAGCGTTTTCTGAATTCGTTACTATTTTCGATGTACCTATTTGGGTTCTCATTGTCGTCGTGATACTCGCCTTGGTACCTTTCGTAACTACGGCCACAACGAAAATCACGTTGCAACTAAAAAAGAAACTGCCTGCACGATTCTCATTTTCAGTGACTTTTTTCAGCTGCGTCGAGGGATCAGTGGGGATACTCCTTGACAGAGGTGCGGCTATTTGTAGCTCGTTAAATGAGGTTGGCGAGATTCGTTTTCTTGTCGCTCTCACGTATCTCGCGTTGATTGTTGTGAGCAACGCGTATAAAAGTGAGAATATGTATAATATCATTGCACCAAGAAAGCATGTTCCGGTGGAGAAATTTGAGCAGTTGATTGAGAACCACTTTAATGTTTACTCGCCGTGGCAAGATACAGGTGGTGTAGGACAATTAATAGGCGCCTCACCGAATGCGTTTAATTACGACTATCATAAGGTTCTTAACCATAGTAAGATGCAAAACAATTTCCCCGATTTTATCAAATCCCAAATTCGGGAAGATGGGGTAATGAATTTACCCAAGATCAGAGAAAAGGCATTTCAAGATGCAGTAGAAACTTTGAAAAAGTGTGACAAAACTGCTCTTATTCTCTCTGATTTGATGGCGAAACGGGTTGCAACGTCGGTCAAATTACAAGCTCGTCCTTCTGAGATGGTGTCCATCGGCAAGGAGGAATTGGGCAGGAGCCAGTCAACATTCAGCTTGCATGTAATGTCATCTGTTGACCCAGGGATAATTAACAGAATTAAAAGTGTGGAAATGGCAGGTATTTGGAATCGGAGGAGCGAAATATTGATGGCCAAGGGCCACGGAGTACTATCATTTTCAAGAGCAATCTTTATAAAACCTTCAATGAATGGAAATATTGTTGTAATATTTATTCTCTTTGCTTCATACTTATCTGCTGCTTGCCTTGTGCTAATGCTGGAAAAGATTTCACGCTACCTTCACTTGGGTTGCGTAGTTGTGTTCAGCAAACTTGTTACTCGAAATAACACAGTTAGAGTTATCATAGTTGAGGAGAATAGGTCACCACCGTCTCACAGATTTACATTTAAAAAATTTATAAATATTTCAGATGTATTCGGAAGTGTGATAATATTGTAAACATTCTAAAATTTCCTAAAAAATGAGACCGTGGTTCCACTGTGCACGGAGCTGTAATTTTACATATATATAACTTCACTTCGTATTAAAACAAATGTACTTACACCACTTCTCATTATAATTGTTGAAGAACAAGACCAAGTATATATAAAAGCTATCGTGGGCTCGTGGAAAAATGCGCAGAATTTGAAGTCAAATCATGTATTTTAAGATAACATTTTTTGAAGCCCTCCGGCAGTCAATTAAACCGTGGCACAATCCAAACAATTGGTTTATGATAACCACTTTTCGAACATATTCGCACACGTATACAAGTGTCCAAGTAAATATCAGGATGCAAATGTAAGATCATTATCAGAATTCATCTGGATGCAACTCATTTTTGGTACATGTATTGAAGTTGAAATAAGTAGACATTTGACATGAATGACATTTAAATGACCTCCGCGTCGGACCGACTCGTGTGATTCACTCAGCCTACCTCACTCTTAATCTCGAGTCTACAACAACTTATGATAAGATGGTTCAAATGTCATGACTAAAAATCAACACACATTCATTTTATTGATTCCGTTTATCGCTAGTTCGCATCATATATTCGTACTTAATACATTCTCAATTTACTTGTTCCTTCTTAACTTCACCCCAGTCCCGCTCGCTCAGTTCCTTTCCAACAGCATGCAAATTTTTCACTGCCAGACGACATGCATCCGAATACTCGTGGACTATATAAGGCAGCCCATGTTTCTCCGCGAGGGCTTTCACCCTCTCGCAAATCTCCTTTTCTCGAAACTGCGGCATTGTTGGGAAGAGATGATGCTCAATTTGGTAGTTCAAGTAGCCCATCCACCAATCAGTCAGCATTGACCCCCGAATGTTCGCAGTGTGGGTGAATGCATACTCAATCCAGTGCCTTGGCTCTTCGGTGACTTCCAAGTGGGAATGACCGAGAGCAAAGTTGAGCGCCATGATAACAGCCATAAAGTACATCATGACAAAGTACCAACCCACGCCAACTTGAAACATAACAATGTAGCTGGGAATGTTGAGCACCATTTCAAAATACGCCTTCTTCCTAAGTTGAGCCATGGGATGGAGGTAAAACTTCCACGCGAATGAAATGAGGAACAAGTCAAGTGTCCAGTACGTGAAGCCTTGGTACTTCATCAGGAACCCAATGAATTCCGACCTCTTCGTTACTGCTTTCGCGGAGAAGGTGACGACTGGGAGGGAGGCGAGGTCGACGTCGCGGTGGACACGTTGAGGCATCGCGTGATGTCGGTTGTGAACGGAATTGTACCAAACCGAGGACATTCCGCCAAACAAACCTGGTCAAAATTAATAATTATTTTTACAAAGTTTTTACAAAATAATTAATTCTTCCCAAAAATTTGCATTTCGCTTACTCATTGCAATGCTCTGGAGGAGCTGGTCGACCTTCGGATTCCCAGTCAATGATCGATGACCTCCTTCGTGCTCCACCCACCCGAATCTACTAATTCCGAATCCGGCGACCATCGCCGCCAAAATTTTTGTGTAAAAGGGCTGTGGCTGGTAAAGGAGTAGTCCGAGAGTTAGCGCGTATACACTAATGCATTCGAGGAAACGCAAGATCACTTGTCGATACGATGGCTCGAAGTAGCCTTCGTTCTGGAGTTGCTCAAATAATTCTTTGAAGTCCTGGCTCATTGCGTTATGGCGAGTTGACGACATTAAGTTCCCATTTTGATCAACTATGGCATCTTCTTTGGTGGCCGGTCTCCTTTTCAAAGACTTCATGATCAAGTCCACTTTATTTTTTGCTCTGAAATGGAACTGTTCAATGGCCTGAGTCGCATCTTCCCCGGCTTCCGTGTAAAATTGGATGACTGAGCCGCCAGGGTGCCTCCGGATAAAGGAAGTGACATCGTAATAGTAGCCCTTGTAAAGGATCTCCTTGGTTAACTCCTTTCCATTCTTCTCAGTTTCGCTCGTCTTCCAACTGTTGTCCTTTTGCATTTTGGTTTTCTTGAATTTACTTTTTCAAAGTTATTGTTGGAACAGAAGTGTTCTTGTCTTTGCCAACCTCGATGGCAACAACCAACTTATATAAATACTAGAATATCAAGAGAAACAGGTGATAAGTTAAGTTATTTTAACAGTTATCAGGTAATTTTAAGTTTAAATATGCATTGCTTGGCTCGGCTCACATACAATTCCATTATACTACTGTGCTTGCTATATACTGGCTATACTCGATTGTATAAGCGTGTTATCAATGCAACACGACTCAAAAACACATGTTGGCTGAGAGAAATCAGCGGATTCAATTGATCAACGCAGTTTACTGCAGAAAATATAAGACAATGTATTTAACCGTTTTGATTTGTAGTGAGGTCAATAGTATTAAACAATGTGCGTCATAAAATTCCTGAACCGGGTGTAAAAATGTGTTTACTTGTCAATAATCGACATGAAGTTGCCAATCCATCATAAATTATCTTGAGCATGTAGATAACACAGGATTCCCTCATATAGTTCAGCGATTATATGCTTGAATGAGTTTCAATAAGCTTGATTTGACAGGATATATGCACTTGACTTAAGAATGTTGCACAATTACAAGCCTATCTGTTAGGTGGCGATCCGTACTACTTTCGGCAGTACAGTACTACTTTTCAGACCCTGTACTACACAAGTAGTACATGT
>JAQFZW010001924.1:0-21381 GCA_034687055.1 Heteromurus nitidus
AAGAAATTCAAGTTGAAGGTATTTCAGAATTACTCGAGGATGGAGTTTAAGTGGGCGACTAAGTTTCTTAGATCTTGTCCACCAGCGAAAATTGAGTTTGGAGATAGTAATTTCTTTGATGACTTGACGTCTTTGGTTATTTTGGATTTTTGTGTGGAGAAGACAGTTGAGATTATTCTCATTGAATAATCTTAGTTGCATGAAATGTATACAAATCTCACATTTGCATGTTTTTCCTATAAATAAAGTTTATAGTCAAATTGTCATACTTGTTGACAACAAGCAATGACACTTGAAATGTACTATTAAATATCGTGGCTTTTTCCGACGATCACGACAAGGAGACAAGTAAGATTTCCACTTCACATTTCCAAAATTTATTCCAACAAATATTATTTGAGTATTGCATATATTTCACATATATTAAATTGTATGGGACGAATATCATGATGGCTACGTTTGATGTTGATTTTGAGGTGCCTATGAAAATTACTTTAAAAATCGGGGTTGCCAGTGTCTAGATGGATTTCAACCTGGAATTTATTATATAGACACGATGTGTCAAAGAAACATGATGATAGAAAGAAATCATGTCGGGATTGTCGGGAATGTCGGAAATCAAACAATATATTTTATACATCTTTGCATTCAATTGAATTTGTATTGCACCACGATATTGAAAACATGATGAAGACTAGTCACTCAGCGCCGAATTCAATGTGGACAACGTTTTATAATCCAACCATCAAGATGTTATGTCATTTCTTTGAATATTCTGTATGATTTTGCTCGTAAAAAATTAAAAGAATTTGGGTAACGGCATAAATAATTGTGTCGTTGTGTTGAATGCATTCGACTTCTGTCGTTCATTAAATTCCACCTTTCATTAGTACGCTTGTCTAATGTCAATGTCATGCAATATCACTGTCAATTCAACAATCAAATGGTTTTTTGCAAGCTTCAATAACACCTCACAACTGTAAATTTATTGTAGAATTGAGACGAGCATTGGTGAGTTAGTTTGTGTATCCTAAAGATAAGCGATGAAGTCCAAAATAATATTTGTTTGATTCTTTCAATTTTTAACAATATGTGCTCGCGTGTTTGGAATGGAAATAGTGAAGATAAATTAAATTACATTGTCATACTCATACTAACATAACTTTTGCAAAATGGTTAAAGAATTACAAAAACAAGGTTTCTGATTAAATTCAGCATTTCATTAACCTTCAATCTTCATTAATTCAGCAACCTCGTGTGCGTAGGCGTAAGAAAAGGAAATTCCGGCTTACGAAAACAGGAAAACATTCGTTTCTCAATCAATTTGTGTTTGATCAATTTATCCCTTTTCCTGTACAAACTAATACGGCCACATTCAATTTAAATTTGAAGTTAGGCCTTCAAGCTGTCCTTCATATGTCTGAGAACGTAGGAAGACACATTTTCGTATTAATTATCAAGATTATTCCCAAATCAGTTAACCTAACATTGCTTTTGATATCAATCAGTGTAGTCAACGATTATGGCTTATGGCGTAAACTTAATTAAAATGTTGTATAAACTTGTTCTAGTATTAATTAATGGTGGTGGTTCTAAATATAATGTTTAAAGGAGGTCAGTCTTCACCTGTGTGGACATTTCCTCACTTCACTCCGGCGTTCTAAATCGCAAGGTGGTCACAAATATTCCGAGCACTCCTTAAAGTTCGTAACACTGTCAAATCATGCTGCGTACGACTGGTCTCGTCGAAAAATATGAACAAAGCGTCAAAATGTATTCCAATTTTGATGGAGTCCCTTTTCACTTCAAATTTCCTCCGGATGGACCACCAAAAATCACTGTCGACAAGAAACACGTATCCAATGCCCCACTGAGACTTGCATTTGCACTGGTCCATATGTCAATTCAGACGGCTAGAATTGTGATATTTAAGGAATCACTCGCAACCAGAATACAATTATTATTTAGTAATTGCATCTGCCTGCATGTGGTCTGGGATAGTTGGAAAGTGGCAACATGCTCAGACGTGAAGTGCACACTCTTCAATGAGTTAATGAAGGCAGATTGGAAACATGGTAAAGGCCAAGGCCAAACTTCTAAAACATTTCAAAATGTTCGAATTAGAAAGGTGAAACTTGTAACTTTTATTTTCAGGGGGTCAAATTCAACCGTGGAAAGTGAAATTGTTGAAAGCTCTTCTGAAATCTACGTACGTATCCGCTCGAGTACTGCCGTATTTGTTCGTGATGGTGGTAGCCCTCCAAGCACGCAGTCCCTTCACACCTTTCTTCTTCTTGCAAGAATGTTCTTCATTTATTCGAGGTGCTCTTGTTCCGATCAAACTTGCGCTTGTCATTTATATTTGGATCCTACTTTTACGAAATGGTTATCGAATAACCAATGAAATACTTTTGGGTACGGTAGGGCTTGAGTCATTACTGAAGCAACTCCAAATCCAAAGGTACTTACAATTAATTGCTAAAATATCATAATTAATATGAATGTTGTAATATTTGGTACTATTTACATCAATGCCTTGTTTTTTTAGAAATTCATTTCTGAATAGAAACACTCAAACTTCGACCCTAACCATATTTAAATTGTACCGAGAAATTCAAATTCTTGCAATACTGTTTAGCGAAACAGCGAATGGAAATTTTATGATGTTTCTCATTCTCTTCAGCTCCGCACAAATTGGATGTTTCTATTTGGCCGTGAAGTATGTTGGAGGGATGATTGAAGGAATGCCAGTGTCTCTCTTTTGTAGTTGTCTGGTGATGGCTGTGGAATCATGTCTTACTCTCCTCATTCTATTCGGAATGGCAGCTGAAGTTTATTTTCAATCTCAGGTGGCCAAGAGGATGATGCTAGAAAATGTTACTTGTTTAGGTATCAAGCAACATCGATTATATGCGAGGATTGCCAAGTCATGCCCATTAGTTTATGTTAAGTTCGGATCGATGAATTTTATCGAGAAGACGACACCTTTAGTCTTTCAGCAGTTTACTGTTTGTCGCGTGATCGATCTCGTGCTAATTAAATAAGGTAGCAAAATTGGAAGGACGTGGAATTAGGGTAAGTTATACTTCGCATGCAAATGATGACAACATGCGCTATGTTGAGAATATATCCTGTTCTATAATTTTCATAAATTCTTTTACATGGTTTAATCAATCAAGCAAATAAGATAAAAGACTCGGCTCCAAATTTATCAAGTTTTGTTCAACCTTCATTTTTCCACCGCAGATTAAACACACGCCGCTCACAGCAAAAGTTGTAATGAGAAATGTGACCTATTCCGCAGTTCCCATGAATTCGAGCGTGATTAATCTTTTGTTGAAGGACCTCAATAGCTTCTGCACTCAACTTTTTGTCCACAACAAAATGCAAAAAAACACATAAATTAACCTTGAATTGAAGCACATTAAAAGTATTTTGAAATTGCGAACTCACCAAATAAGGTGAAACACAGATTTCAAGGTGGTGCAAGTACTCCAATTTCAGGAATCCTTGGAATACAGATGTATCCGAAAGTTTGCTTTGATGACAGTAGCTCTCCGTCTGGAATGACTTCAAATCTGCAAATATTTATAAAAGATGTTCAATGTTTTGAACTCACAACACAAACTAAATTAATTTTTTATTCACATTAATCTTGAATTTTGTTCTAAACAACTAACATGTCAGGTCGCAAATTCCCGGTTTTCTTTCAACATTTCCTAGCTTTGATGATCTCCACATCCCTGCAATTCCGTCGTCATCCAAGTCGCTCCCAAACATTATCCTCAAGCCTTCCAATTTTTCTTTCCAAATGCGGCAAAGCTCAGAAAACATCCTGTTATCTTTTACAACTACTCCCAAGTCTCGTACATTTGGCATCCACCTTCCCACCTTCTTCAACTCGGCTACTCCCAAGAAAGGAACATCCATTTCCAGCACTTGCAGTTCTTCTAACAAAATCGCTCCCAGTGAGCTAGTATTAGCCACCAGATTATCTTCCACCTTATCCCACTTGTAAAAACACTTATTTGGAAGTGTGGTCAGCATCAGCATTTCCTTCTCAACACAGTCCACCTTCACCCTCAAAACCTTGAGGTTTGGACATCCCCCCAGAAAATTAAAATTGCTGAACACTGCTCCCCACAATTCGAGTTCCTCCAACAATTCCAGTTCTCCTGCTCCCACTTCCAAGTTTCCCCTCATCGGTTTGCTCAAAGGAGGTCGAAATAATTTAAATTTTCTCAAAGTCGTGGAGTACCTCTTCAATAACTCAGTCAACGCCTCCATCATTATTTTATCGGGAACTTCGTGTTTCACAGGAATTGACAATGACTGGAACGAGAATGAGCCCGTTTGGGTCAAAAGATCCAAATCACTTGCAGACGCGAAGTGGCCCGAATCAATCAAGTCCAAAACGGCGAGCTTCAGTCTTGCCTCCCTCAACCCTGGAAGCAATTCTGATAAACGATACACATGTTTCACCTGGATTTTCTCCAGATTGGGGAAGTACTCGAGAAGGCGATCCCAAGAGAAGCGCATATCTCCAGAAACAACGAGCGAGCGGATTTTGTTGTTACGCAATTTTCCAGGTTTCCCGAAGATTACTCCATCGTACTTAAATGCAGCGAAGAAGTTATTCGACAAGTGTAAGCTCTCCAGGTTGACACAAGTGACGAACATTATTTTGTTGAAAATGTACTCCAGAAAATGGCAGTTGTCAAAGCGAAGGGACTTTATAGTTGGGCCAATGTCATTCCAAAATGTTCGAGATTCGTTATCATTAGAGTAGCCGAGTTCCCAGGATTTGAAGGAGAAGTTTCGAAATGGGTTTGCTTCAATGGAGTCGATGTCGTTACGCAAAGTGAGGAATTTGCTGAGGAGGATCCCATTGTTTTCCACTTCTTCCAGGTTTGGATGAAGGATAATGGTTGCCTGTCTTCGCCAAAGAGGAAGTGATAAGGAATACCAAAGTTTGGACACGAGACGGATATTTTTCAAACTTTGTGTGGAATGGTCGCTTTCGGATACGAATTTGAAGACCATTGAGAGTACCTGTTTGAAATTGATTCCAATAAGAAGAGACTGACATTGTTAATTTTATTACAAGTTTTGATTTAGTTTTTAAAATTAATTTTTTACCAGAGGATTGTGGAGTGGGCTTCTCTCGTTTTCCTGATATAGGCTCATGTTGGAAAGCTGGCAATGCAGGTCCTCGCGTCTTCACCAGAAATGAATTGAGATTGAGAACTGATCATCAGCCAGTTCAGTTCAGAGTCCACATCACAAATGAAATCATACTCATGCATTTTCACGCATGGGACTATTAGGCCTGGAGCGACAAGAAAACTAAAAATATCTTCGGTGTAGATACAAATAAAAGCAGGGTATATGTTCCCTTAAAATATTTGACAAAATGTTCACGTGCGCAACAACAACCTTTTCAGTTTCTCAAACCTCAACCTTTTCAATTCCCATTCACCTCTTGCCTTGTAAGCATGTATGCATCAAAAAGGAGAAAATGCTTTTGCGTAGACCCAACAAAAATGTAACCCGATACCCAGACCCAGAGTCGAATTTCTCATAAAAAATCCTTTATTCATTGTTGGTATTTTGTGCATTGCATATGCATGTACATACAATTTAGGACATCTATGCATTATGCATATGCAGATATCTTATTTAAGAGATATTTTCTTTAATGAATATTTTATATTTAAGTTTTTTGTTGTCATATTGAATAATCATCTTTAATTATTATTATTTAAATTTTGTTTGGATGTTTGTTTTGCTCAGATATTGTACCTCTGATTATTGATATTTGATTATTGATTATGATATTGTATCAGCAAATCGTATAATTATGAACATCGTGGTATGATTTTTCTCACATTTTTCTCAATTCCTTTGAAGTTCAAGTCATCACAAATAATTGACGCAAATTCCCGAAACAACTTTCCAAAACGTACACTCCGGATGTGACGTTAACATAAAATGTTATTTTTGTTGTTAATGTGAATAAATTTGCACGAAAACAATACAAATATTAATACGATGCTTATCATCGTTCACCATTCGTGTAATGTCAACAATTAACAAACGTATTTGTCTCTCCTTCTCCAGTATTACATGTGTCATATCACCCGTATCAATTTTCTGTGCTATAAATAATTTATTATTAAGCAATTGTAATGAACTCAATGATAAATGATAAAATTCATGTAGTGAAAAAGGATGGGCACACACATATCATCTCTCTCCTTCTCATCGTACATCTCATCCCGTATTTCAGGTCTCATAGGTTGACGTACTCTCTCATATCATTCCCTTTAAATTAATGTTGTAAGTATTAAAATAACAACAAGAGACTTATACTTGTTTGGCTTGATCGGATGAATCATATTGCCTCAACTTTTCCATGAAATTTGTTTTGCGTAATTTTATCTCACACAATTTTAAACGCACGCACAACATAAAAAAAATCTCACTCCAAGACTGCAATTGCTCACGAAGACACAATTAGCTCGCTTAAAATTTAGCAACCGAGTCAGTAACTCAAAAAAGATCCAATTTATAAAAATGGACCCCGAATTGGAAATCATCCTGAGTTGCCCACTTTGCCTGGACATTCCTGAAAAGGAAGTGTTCCAATGCAGCGATGGGCACATAGTTTGCGCAACCTGCATTCCCCAGCTGAAGGAGTGCGCTTTCTGCAAGAAAACGTATGGACAAGAGAAAATCAGATGTCGGCTTGCTGAAGCGATTCTGGATTTGAGAATTTATGACTGTCGAAATAAATTTTTGGGTTGTAGCCAGATACTCAAAAGGGAAGAGCTTGGAGCTCATTTCGATATTTGTCCCTTCAGGTATACTTGACTAAGCAAATCCAATTAGCATAATAATTTTTGTTTGATATAATTAATAGGGTTACATGTGAAATATGTTAGGGACAGGAAAGGCTCAAAAGAAAAATCCTCATTGGAGCCGTCATGGGCTCTTCCAGCTTCCAACATTCCCACAAGGAAGATACCAAAGGAAAGGCACAATTCAAATGCTCAAATTCGTAGAAACTCTTCCATCTACCCAGTAGCTGACTTTAGTTCGTTGACCTGTCGAAAATGTTTGAAATTTCCTATCCAAGGGCCTTACTATCGATCCCTAACGAGCACAGGTTCCATCGAGTGTGAACCCTGTTTCGAGGAGAAATCAGCGACAAAAGATATTTACGCTAGGATTGGGAACCTTGACCAGCATGCGATTTTCTTGCGTGGTCGTGATCACAACAAGAATTTCAATAAGATTGCAATCATTGATCCTAATCTCTGCTGTAAGTTGTAATCTATAATTGTAAAAAATATAAAAAATTATTTAAAAAAAATTGCTTCACTACTTTTTTACTTGTTTAGCTTTTATCTTATCTGGACAAAATGGAAAATCGTCGGATACTTATTCGGACTCATTCGATGAGACATGCACTTCCTGCACACTCACTCCAATCCCAGACAGCTACTACAGATGCTTACAGTGCAAAAGGCGAATCCTGTGCAAATCTTGCTTGGACAAAGGTGCCCACTCTCATCATGTTTGCGCAGTTGTGTTCACCACTGCTCAGGATTGGCTTGTACGAAATCGGGATGTTGTGTAAGTTCATATGATTAATGCTATCTTCAATTATGCAAATTTACATTTTTTTATTTTAACCAAATCGATGCATTTTTCATTAAAAATTTTATGTAATATTATGCAGGTGGCCAGTAATCAAATAACTAACATGATATATACCTTGTTAACTAATAAAGGAACATATATTTACACAATCTCAGGTGTTATATCAACTTACTCCTTTGAACTTTTGTATTTACCTATACTTTGCTCACGTTAATAAACTTTTATGTGAGCGTAAAATAAAATCCTCTCAAACACAAAACACTTTGAACTTGGGACTGGCTCATGGGCAGGGGTCTAGTCTCAATGAAGATAAGATAAATAAGTGTGAAGTGATAAAATATTATATGGCCTGTCTTATGCAATATGACTATCAAAATCAAAACGTATTTTATCTTCCGTGATTGACATGTAACATATTCGCCAAAAATCAATTATTTCTTTGACTTTGATCAATCCCATCGAACCTTTGATGATGAACTTGTCACAGAAAAATTGTGCAAAAATAGCACACATCCACATCTGAATCAATGTGCATGAATTCCACGTATGATATCAAGGCTCAAGCACGTAATCCATCATCCAAAAATAGGATTAGGGTTTGGCTCATCATCAGACACTCATCAAACACAGAGTCGCTGTCCGTTATAATATAAAAGCGGAGTAAAATTGGAGTTCATTCGTGAAATCTGACTGGAACTGAAAGGTTCATAATAAAAGACAAAAAAATATATATATTCTCACTCTGAAACTGAAACAAAGGTAAACATGCCTCCAGTCTCAGGCAACGTCATTAAGCAAGGCCAGCAGAAGCAGCAGAAACGTGCTCAAAGTCATCATCAGCAAGTCGTTCCTGTTCGGCCGGATGTCGTCTTCCTCGTCGCTTGCGACCATTGTGGGCGTTATCCCATTCGCGGAACTGTCTTCAGATCACTTTCCAGTCCGGATGTGAATCTCTGTCTGACTTGCTTCAGTTCGAGGAAGTATCCAACTCATATTTTCGCGAGGATTAATACCATTCAGCAGTACAAAGCTGTGGAGGAATTTCCTCAAGAATTGGGTGGGCTCTTTGCTGTCTCCGCGATGGACTTTGATACGGATGGGGACAGAGCTTCGAGTAAGATTTACTTTTCTAAAATAAAGTTCAATTAATTTTTTTTTCAATTTAAAAGAGTTTTTTTTAATTTTTAATTTTCTCTTTCACTTTCTCCAGTTATGTACAGAGCTGCTCAAGAGTTTCGTTTCAAATTTGGAATCTGCAATGGCTGCGGGAGGAAGCCGTTGAGATACGTCTACTACAGATGTTTGCAATGTCCACTTTTCCTACTTTGCCGACGGTGCGGAGGAAACACAAGCTTTCACTCTAATCATGTCTTCGCTGTCGTCTGGACAAAAGGTCAAGATTGGGTTGTGGAAAGGCCGGAATTAAAGTAAGTATTTTTCTTACAATATTTCATAATTACAAAAAAAAATCTCTTAAAAAACTTGCCAATTTGAATTATTAATTAATGATAATGCATTTCTGTTGTAGATGGCCTGTGATAAAAGATTGCGGCAGTAAGCACTTGAAAGTAATGCATTGAGCATGAATCCGCCACATGGCAAATTCTCAGAGTTAAGTCACCCTTTTTGAAGGATGACGAACTAATGCCAATGCCGCGGCATCAAAGGAGAGAGAGGGAAAGACATGAAGCTTATCCTGCTCCGATAAGATAAATTAGTACATGCATCAATTACTAAACTTTACTGAACTTGAAATATTTTTTGATGCACTTCGTTTCGTTTGACGTGTCTGTGATAAAAGAAATGACGCAAATCTCTGGTGGCATCATGCTTATTATGTTGTTCAGCCAAGCCAGATACCTTGAATGATATTAACTAATCGTAAGCTTGACTTTGATTGAAGAACAATGTAAATTGTGAAATATTAAGGTTGTCAAGAAATATAAAAGTCTGATAAGATGATTGACAAAGACGAGTTTTATATAGAACAAAATAATAATACACATGTCAATTGAAAATTGTTGACCTATTTTTAGCGATAAATATATTTTGACATTTTATAAAAAATGGCTCAGTTTGAAATCTCTTCACAATGTCGACATTACATCATTTGTGATCGTGATATCTTGAAACATTCTCAACCTTAAAAGTACTTTCACCTGTAATCAATAATATACATGCGTGTGGTAAATGTGAAGGTTTAGGGAGATTTTTTTAGCTAGCATCATGTGAGCTCTATGTTGGAGGTTGGAGTTATATACGTATGGTGTGTATCACATAACGAAACAAAGTAAGCACCTAGCAAAACGCTACTAAAGGAAAGACAACTATCGTGACAGTCGATACCTGAGGAATTGCGTGTGACATGAAAAAAAGTCGGGATTGAACTCGAGCTTTTGTTACTTATTTTGTTTCGTTGTTGTAGCTTTTTGTTGCGTTAGCAGGCAAACTATCGGATAATATATTGATTTTCCTTTCGATCATACGCCTACTTACACCAGCTACATTTCATGTGGAAACGAATAAGGCCATGCATGCATATGTAAATGTTCATATGTCAACTTCATTTTAGTAGTGCTGTACACATACACACAATGACATACCACAAGTTGTTTTAGTGAAAATGCAAGCAATATTTTCTAAGCATGGATCCCGAAACGGAAAAATTGTTGAAGAAAGTTGGCGATGTGGTGGATATGGTAAATCCAAATTGAATCTAATCAGGTTTAATATATAGTTTTGTAATATACAATTCATTTAATATTATTAGAAGTTGAATATTTTTTTTTAAATTAGGTTGCTGCATCCCTTGCACTCATGCTGACCATAACATGGGCAGTTGTTGGAGTTGCTCTCACCTCCTTTCACAATGTCAACTGTAACAATTTTCATCAGGGAAATTCGAGTTTCACAATGCAAAATTGGACGGACAGGGAAACAGTGCAATGGCACTACTGCAAAGGCTCCACTATCGTGATGGAGAAAGCTGTCCCGATTCTTATGGCAGTTGCGGCAGCTGCGATATTCTACTCGGAAGAAATTGTAGGAAATTTAAAACTTCAAAAATAAATTAAAATATTATGTCCATCTGTCCAATTGATTTTAATTGGAATTCCTTAAATTTCAGGGGAGAAGTAAAGAAAGGACGATAAACGTCGCAAAATTCTGTTTCGTCTTGAATCTCGGGAATGTATTGACGTATGCCATTTGGAGAATTATTGAAAGAGCTTGGACACCCTTGCTTTATGGAATGCTGATTAGAACATCCATCATCGCGGTTGCTGGATACTTCACATTTTGGGCGTTATGCAAATATGATAAAACTGAGGAGAATAATAATAATAATGGTGAAAGTCGGGAGAGCCGTTATGAGGTTTCAAATGAGATTGGAGAAAGTGAACAGCGATACTGATTTTTACAATCCGATGTCACTCAAAAGAACAGAAGCTGCCCGTAAAAGTCTCAAAGCTCTGTTTCATTTAAAAAAAATTTTTTAAACAATGACAAGAAATTATATTTTATTCGTAGTTTTAAGTCAGAATTTCATACAAGAGATCGACCTTCTTTCTAACTTCCTCGAGGCTTCTGCGTAACTCAAATATATCGTTGTCGTACACAGATTTCTTTGTGAAACATTGGCTATTTCTCCTCGCGAAGTCCTTGAGTTTCTCTCGATTCTTCAGAGAAATTTATCGGCAATCAAAAGATATTTTTGTGCTGAAAAATTAATTTTAACTTTTACTTAATTTAATACTAGCACTTATTCAAATGTCATCATTAATTTTATTATTTTTATATTGTCTCAACTTGACTTTCCAGTCCTTGCCCGGTTCGAGGGTGAGCATAAATTGATTCTGCCACTCCTTTAGTAAGTTCCAACCCAAAATGTAATTTTCGAGTACGTAAAACTTTTGCAGCTGGATTGACCTCGCGTGGAGAATAGTGGAGATAAGTTGGACCAAGTAAATTCTATTTCGAAATTCACGTTTTTGTAAGCAAATATTTGTCTACAATTTGTTTAAAATTTATTTTAAAAAAATAAAAAATCATAACAGACCGTCACATCACTGACGGTAAACGCAATAAGCTCATTGAAGAAGACGATTGTAACGATCAAAACAAAAATACCAAAAACGAATTTTGTTGTGGTTGGAAAGAGAACTGCATTTTTAACATCCTCGCTGTAGAAAATCTCACTGTAATTGATCTCTCCCGTCATCATCACAAGTAATTGTACAAATCCTGATGGCATGTCGAATTTTTTTCTTAGTATAAAGTGACATATTCCTTCATATTTAAATAAATACCAATGTATAAACATTTTTATACAAATAATTTAAAATACAAATGGCATCAAAATTTGAGTGGCAATCAAGAAGGAGAGAAGAAGGAGAATCGCCGTTACGGAAAAGAGCAAAGTTCGTTGAAGGACAATCCACAGAATCTCAATATAAATGTCATATTTGTGGGGAAACCTTCCAATTCCAATCTGCCGTAGAATGACTAGAGACGCAAAAGTGCTAAAACATTTTTACAGATTAAATTGTCACGAATGGAGGCCCAACAACGTTATTTTATTTTAAGCGTGGGTACCACGTACCAGTGTCTTCTTTAAAATCTTCCTGAGCATTCAGCAAATTTTTTTGTGCCGCTTTGGGAATGTCACTAGTCGTTGCTGTCAACCTGTTCAGAATAGCTTCCACCATTTGGGTGGCTGTCAAATCATCTGTGATTGTAAGAGCAGAAATACAAGTACGATTTTTGAGCCTTCTATTCGGAACAACATTTTACTCGCCTTCCACCTGAGAATTATATATGCAAGCGCAATGTAGTATTGTCAAGGTGCTAGGGCACATCCCGAATGGATCTTCGCAACTCAAAGATGTTCGGCTACTTTCGAAACATTTCCCATTTGGATTGCTTCAAGGAGTAACTTTCGCCCTTCCATTGGTTGGTGTTAGCGATTTTTTTTTGTGCTGTGGAAAAAACTAATACTTCAAACTAGTATCACCTGAAAGTTTGAAAGTTTGTATCGTCTGGAATTGTCAAGTAAATATTTGCTTTACAAAAATATGACGTATTTGCATATGTTTTTAATACGTAGAGCGTCGCTGGGTCTGAAATGCCACAAGGACAAGATGTCATTGAAAAATGTTTTGTGGCTCCCCACAAGCTGGTGGTGCTCTAGGAAAGTAGTATATTTAATAAAAACATGTGACTAACTTTAGACATCATTGTTTATCAGCCTAAAATTGTATGTCTCAAAAAGTATATAGGGATTGCATGTTTGCATGACATTTCTGTGGCAAACAATATAAAACGAAGGCAGCATTATTATATAATAATTTGGGTTTTTTTTAAAAGTTGATCCAAAGGCAATAGCGAGCTAGGTATTATGAGTACGTTATTATATCTACTCGTACACTCGCTGCGATTGGAAAGAAATATTATGATATATTATGATTAAAGTGGAGAATTTTTTTACTTTACCTTGAACTTCATTCATGTTATATACTTCTAAATAAGATGACCATGTAGCTAGGTGTCTAAAGGTTTTGATCGCCACGCCCCATTGGGTGCGCGCTGGGATTCAGCTTTGAGTAGATACTTCGAGATACTATGACCGAATTCAAAATGTCAAAATTTCACCTTTCCTAAATCACCCTATTTAGCTATCTTATGAAATCGCGCTTATTAAAACAATCATGTACTTATTTAAAAGCATACCTTGGCAAATTTAATCATACATTGGAGGACTATACTATGATTATGAATCATTAATTGCAAAACCAGGTTGTTTAATTTCACTCCGAAAGTTTCTGAAGCTGTTCGTTAAGGCAGTCCGCATTTTTTTTATGCCCACGTAACTATAATACAATTATGATGGTATAACTCAAAGTGGTATGGTAGGTACCACCAGTAACAAAATTCCCTTGGATTACTGAACGGCTTTTGTAGTGTCTAGCATTTAACCTGGTTAACTGGCTTGCCGCCTGCATTAGTTTCTCTTGTAAGTTTTTCACTTTACTGCGCACTTAATACCCTCCATGAATATATCATCTAATTACATTAAATTCATAATGGGGATTTGTTAGTTGGCCACCAGCACCAAACTATTTTCTTAATTAAAATTACGAACATTGATATGGTATTAGTTTGGTAGAGTATAGTTCGCATAAACCTTCAGGACATGTAGAAAGCATAGGCTTCTTACTTTTAGGCTCACCTCATAAACCATCCGACCCCGTCTTAGAAACGGTTGTCGATGCATTTTAAACCTTCAATTTCTGAATTTACACAATTACCCCCAGTTTCAAGCTTTCAAAGGAATTCGAGGAATAATACAAGAAAGTGTAGCTGAGCCTAAATACTTGTCAACTTCATCATTATGTCCAATTTTCTCCCTTTAATAACAAAGTTTATTTTAATTTCTTCCATTCTGAAATTTGGGAGCTCCTTCGAAGTCCATGAAATGTCTAGAACTTATTCTCAATACCAACTATCGAAACTTAAGTTCAACTCTGAAATCATTGCAAATCTGAACGAGATTTTAGAAATTTTCAAAGATTTCTTGGTGCACATAATCAACTACAATGGGCTAGACTTTGTCCCTTTGGAGCGCCCTGTGATCTTGTCCAGATACGACGTTGTCAAATTGCAATACAGGCGGACCAACAAAAAGTCAAACACGTCTGTGACATTCGAGCGAATTCGAATGTTTCCCTTTGAAAGGGTGCCACGGCCCTCGGAAAACATATCCAGTTGCCGACTCTACTTTCCACACATGGAATGCCTCGATACTCCATTCGAAGACAAGACCTCAGAAACAAAGCAATGGACACAAGAGGTCCACTTGTACCTTCATCCCCCATCACCAATCGAGGATACTGTATTCTATGAAATGCTCCGGGAGACTGACAAATTTGGACTCCTGATTCCTGGAAGCTTCCGCAGATTCTGGTACTGGTCGAGCAAAGCCGTCGTTGAAAGTCAAAAGAATCAAAATCCAATTTATTTACTCAACTCGAGGAGAAGATATGATATTCTCGTTGTTGACCAAGTGTTGGTCGAAGGCTTGTCCAAATTTTGGGCGAACTCTGTGCTCCGATTTCTTGACCGGTTTGGGCTCCACGATTCCTTTGTGACAACGAAGAGAGAGCTTTTAGTTATCGCCTCCTCTTCGAATGTCAATGATGTCAACAAATCCAATGTGCCGGTCGTTGGCGATGAGTGGATTATTCTATGTCGATTTTGCAGCAGATGCAATCCTTTGAAACTAGTAAATCTTGGGAAAATTGAAAATCCCTTTCATCTTGAAATGATAATTGACTACCTCAACTCCAACACGGACAACATGTTTGTCAGGATATTTGGTCAAACTCAATACGAAGTCCCTTGGGAACATAACGGCTTTTCCATACAATTTTCAGAGCTAACCCATTCCCAATTTCATTCGTACATTTTCCGTACACAGTCCATTGACTATTTACGCTACGAGTTTGATCTCCGCTTCATCAAGGATTCTTTGAGAAACGCCACATTTCGGGAGGTCACCTACATTTGTCATCAAAGGGAATTTTTTATTTGGGATGATGAAGGGTGTCGCTGTTGGGATCATCAAGATATCTATCCTTACATCAGATTAGCAGTTGCTGGAACTAAAACTTACTCGGAAGTTTCTGTCCACGTGAATCGTTTGTATTTCGTTAGTTGCGGTGCTCCAGAGAAGATGCCCATTGGTTTCGAACACCTTGCGAATATTTTCGACAAGGCAACGTGGTTTCTAATTTTCGTCTCGTGGATGACTGTCGCAGCTTTTACGGGGGTCGTTCACGCTGTGAAGGAAGGTTTCTTCAAGAAACTTAATTTGGAAAACAAGAATCTTATGCAGCATTACGTAATCCCCCATATTTTGAGCGTTTTCAAACTCCTTGTGGAACAGGGCGAGCCAATTTGCATTTCAAAACTTTGGAAAAATATCACCTTCAAAGTTGTTATGATACCTTTCCTGCTCATTGGCTGGGTTTTAAGCAATGCGTACAAAAATGATAATATCACAATGCTAACTCTTCCCCTGGCACCAATCCCCTACAAAACTGTGCAACAATTGATCTCCCACAAGTTTGATATTTATACGAGGTGGACGACAATGGGGAGAAAGCGATGTACTGCGTTCATCGGGAAGATGTCATGAAGACGAATTGGAGCATGTTTCTAACAGCTTTCGACAACTACACTTGGTTTGCCTTCTTGATTCTCATTCCAATTTACACGATTTTGTGTAGAAATGCTCGACGAGTACATGACGTCTGGAGAATATTCACTGAGTCAGATGAAGATTCTAGACGGAGTCATTTTGCCATAATATTCCTTCTAGCAACGACAATTATATCGGATGTTTACCAAAGTATTCTCTCCTCAGATAATGTATTTTTCGATGACACCACAAAACTAACGGATTTGCTTCGCAACGGATACAGACTTATAGCATGGCTCACATACAAAGAGATCGTAGGACACTTCAACGGGGCACCAAAGAAGACACGGCTAGATTTTCTGGAGAGTATAAAAAAGAGCAAGATTGAAGAAGTTCTCATTTCCGAGGGGTTTCTTCTGGAAAATATTCATACGATTGATCTCCAATCATTGACGTCAGATGTGAATGTGTATTTGCCTTTGGATGTGGAGAACAAAATTCTCACTCAGACGGATAAAATGGATTTTGACATCAAGTCCATGTTTGTGGACTCACAGAAAACAATGGTACAAATCGATAATCCTCCGGATAACCCCCCAGATCATTATTATTGTCAAGTATTCCCGATTCCGGATATCATCGTGAAGCAGACTCAGATCAGTTTTGTATTCTCCTCGTTGCTGGCGTCAAGAATGTACTGGATAGCGGGTAGCCTTTTGGAGGGTGGGATGCTCAAACGACTTGAGGTGATGCAGACTTCGCCATTCTCGAGGAGGAGACTGAAGAAAACGGATTTGTTGGAGTGGGAGCCTGCGACAGCTGCTTCTGACTATAATCCAATACCATTAAAATCGGCAATTGGGGTTGCACTTTTAGGTCTATTTGTTGTAATTATTGTTATTCTCATTTTTCATTCTGTTGCCGTTATTTGGAATACTTTGAGGGGGTTCAGCTTTCGGAACAAGTATGCTTCAAAAATCGTGAGAAAAATGAAATGCTGTAGTAGGTTTCCGGCATGTAGGAAAGCTTCAGCGGTGAATAATGACTAATTACTAAATATTGTCGAATTCTACTATCAAGTTATTCTAATCGTGCAAGTTAATTAATAATTAGTTTAATTAGTTATTAGTATATTTCAAGAATCATATTCATGTCTATGTAGATGTAGACACAAAATACTTATGGCTAATTAAAAGTTTTAATGTTGCGTATACACGGTGTATGGATGCACCACTTCATATTCATTACACAAATTTTTCAATGCAGGTATACACCAATTTTTGCGCAACATAATGGGTGTATTCTCGGGTATGCTGCATATATACAAAATTCGTGAGAGTTCCATTCAAAACACGACAATTCTTCGTCATGTTTCCCACGTGCCTAATTAACTACCTCTGTTTGAATAATTTATTTCTTATTGAGCAATTAATCGATATATTTAATCGATCGTGACCATGAAAATAGTGCTTTTAATGCTCGTAGTCGTAGTATTCAGTTTAATCTTAACTGTGGCTGCAAATATGAATAATGTGTCAGATGTTGAAAAATATTCTTTAATTCCGCAATTTTAAATTGTACAATTCAATCAAATAATTTTAATTTAAAACGGGTAACGATAATTAAGATTAGGAATAAAGTTGAAGCCATTTTCTCCTGAAATAAGTAGGATCCATAAAATACTACTTTCAAAATGCTAAATAGTTTCGAAAAATTACCCCTGAGCTCAGTCTACAAGCTAAAATCGTGTTGAGCACATAATGCAGCCATGCCATATTTATAAAGTATCTCCAGATAATACAGAATTCACGATGAATACAGAGTACATGTCTCAAATTTAATCCTGGAACTATGCATACATAAATAAATATAATATATCTCATCGTGGTCTGGTTGTTATTGAATGTGATTTTCTCTTCATTTACTGAGCACGCAAATTGCAATCACGTGCATTAAAAAGATCTTTCCTTTTGCAATGTGTTAAAATTTTGCGCGTCGCATCTTTCTTTGTATGACGCACTAGATGATATGATTGATATATGTATGACTTGCAAATAGATCTGAAGAGTGTCTCTTAATACGTTTTAAAATATGTTCTTAATCTTGTTTTTGTTTTCTCCAAATTGTTATCTAATTTTTGACATTCATTCATCAAGGATATATATATGAAGAGGACATGTTGTCATTATGATATACCGTGTTCTATGTAGCAACTCCATTTATCCACCACTAATCGTAAATGGCACTGGCAATTAAGTCCAACATTAAAAGCTCGATTTGAATCATACTTCATGCAGTCCATGTTTTCCACTCAACCCATTAAGTGTTGAGCAGAGTTCTTGTCTCTGCCAGGCACAAAAATGGTTCTTACATCAATACTCTACTTCTTCGTGATCGTCTTCATTCGCATTTGCAAATGGGTGGAACTCGGCATCTTGAAATTGTTTTCGGGTCCCCTCCGCCGAATGGTGGTTAGAAAATTTGAAGATGTCGGCACAGTGTTGGAACTGCCAGGAAGCCAATCCTCCCCTGAGGATGGGAGACGGATCCTCCCCAAAAATGAGAAATACAACAGAGTGATACGATTGAAGGTGAACAACACTTCGGTCATAACTCGCAGTGCGAATCTTGGTGTTCTTGGCTTCGGGGAGGCTTACATGGACGGCGACTGGGATTACACCGAATCTCCTGACGACATCACCGAATTTGTAACTCGGGTGCTAACGGGCAGTGAATTACGTGACCTCCTCCAGAATCCTGGGAATAGGTTCCTCAACTACCTTGAGTTGGAAGCTTTCAACTTGCAGACCAGGACATTGGCATGGAAATTTGCGGATGTTCACTACGGTTTGGGAAATGACTTGTACGAAGATATGCTTGATCCTTGGATGCAGTATACTTGTGGCTACTGGGCGAAAGCGAATAATGTCAATGAGGCTCAACACAACAAACTGGAATTGATCGCGCAGAAGCTCGACTTGAAACCGGGGATGAGGGTCGTCGATTTTGGCTGTGGGTGGGGAACTTTGTGCAAGTATCTTGCTCAAAATCATGGAGTCACTTGTGTCGGCGTCAATATATGCAAAGAGCAGGTCAATTACGGCAGAAAGGCTTGTGAAGGTCTCCCGGTGGATATTCGTCTTCAGGATTATCGCGACTTGGACGAGAAGTTTGACAGGGTTGTGTCCATTGGGATGATTGAGCATGTGGGACCTAAAAATCAAAGGACTTTCCTGAAGGTAAAGAGTGAATGAAATGGAAACAAGATATATTTTTTGGGAGCACAATGAATTCTGAATTAAAAGAATTTGTTGTATGCTTCTTTGCAGATTGCTGACAGGTGTTTGAAGGATGACGGGATATTCCTACTTCACATGATTGGCGTTGATCAGCCTACAAGTGTGACAGTGGATCCGTGGATACAAAAGTACATTTTCCCGAACCTTGCTATTCCACGGTTGGGAGACGTCATTCAATCACTGTCAGGTCTCTTTGTCACCGAAGACGTTCAAAACATTGGGCGTGACTATGCGAAAACTCTGGAGGATTGGAGGGAGACTTTCATGGGGAATTGGCCGAAATATGAGAAAAAGTATGGAGAGAGATTTTACCGCATGTGGATGTTCTACTTGTCAATGGTGGCTGGAACTTTCAAGTCCAGGTATTTTCAGGTGTGGCAATTTGTCTTGACGAAGAATGGCCTTCAGAGGGAATACAGGGCTGCTCGTTAAATCCTTCAAAAGTATATTTGGCATTCTGGAAGCAATGAAATTTATATGAAATATATGATATTTTAAAACCACGGATTTGTAAAGTGCACATAAGACCTTGTAAAAGCCTTTTCCATTAATGAGTGAGTGATTATATAATGTGCGATGTTTGATTATCAACGATATTCAGCGAGTTTAATATTATAATAATCCTCACAAGTTGCAATCATAAAATGACATATTATAGTCGATCATTCATTAAGTTGTTACATTTTATACGTTTTGTTGTTGAGAAATTTCAATCCCACCGCAGTTTGGCCTGAAAATGACCTTAAAACCTCACCATACATCTTTAGAGTAGATATATAAGTTTTTTTTAGTTTTCAGAGGATAAAACGGCTTTTGAGCAAAATGATTCTGTGCCCTCAATTTCCTGTATTTCGGTTCTTAAAATACAATAAATCAAACAAATATACTTGCATAATAAATATTATCTCTACGTTTTATTAAAATCCGCAGACACTAGACACTCAATTCAGCTCCGATTTCCCCACATTTAACTTGGGAAAATGAGGAATGCACATTAAGATTGAGCATTAATCGATTTGTTTTCCTCTTTTTGAATAACCTTTGCCACCTCTAAAATGCACTTTTCTACTAATGAGATACTAATCCAGTCAGTGTCAGCTTTGGACTGGTATAAGATGTAGTAACTTAACAAGAGTTATCGACTTTACATTTTATCATTTATGTGGAATGAAATTTATGACGTACAGAATACAGCATATTATATGGTTGTCCCGAATCAAGATCGACATTTTTGCCTGTATGAGGCTCTTGTGCTATGGTGCATTGCTAAATTGCCTATTATAAATTGCTTATTATAATAAATACCATTCGTTTCTTTCTTGAAGACATGGATTTGTGAATCGCATGTGTGGAAGTGTTTGCGAGACACAATTTGCGAGCATTTATTCATATTTATTCAGACATTTATCCTGGAAATTATTGCATTAAATTTGGACCTTTTAACATTTGTTGCCTGTGCTTTTACTGCGGTGTGCCGAAAAACGGAAGCTATCAGATGAGTTGCCTCATTTGTAAAGCCGTGTGGCACTTCTTGTATTCACAAATGTGTGATTTGTTTGTAATATAACACCTTGGACCATGGATTCCCCTTTTCCCGTGATAACCGACTTAACCTTCAACCTTTTGGCTGTAGGCCATGAACTGACGAGGAGTTTGTACCAAAAAATCGATCGTTTGCTCAGTTGGAAACAAAGTAAAATTGTCAACATTTTCTTCTCATGTGTATCTGCCTGCATGTATATTTGTGGTACGAATGAACTTTTCAGCACGGGGACACTACATGTGACCGTTCATGGAACAGATGGATGGACTGTGCAGCTAAGCGATTCACATTCCTGCTTTGATGTTGTTTTTGTTCGCGTTTTTTGCTTACTTGCATACAAAGCGAATACGTGTATTGGTAAATAGATCCCATATCGTAGGGGTTTAAGAATTTTGAACATTTCGCGCGCTATAACTTCAAAACGGTTCAATGAAAGTAATTTCTAATTTCATATTCGTTATCAGTGCGTGATTCCCGTCATTTTGGTTCCCAATTCGGCCTTGTAGTTGAAATTTATTTTTGGTTCAACGGGGATTTGTTTTGCGTCTTCCGCCAGTAATACTGACACGAATTACTGGTGTGGGAACTTTATCTGATTCCCGTTGAACCAAAAATTTTTTTTGGATTAAATACCCGAATTCGGTACCAAAATGAGGGGATTAACGCCCTGATAACGA